>WOVY01014255.1:0-18923 GCA_013436015.1 Rhipicephalus annulatus | reverse complement strand
GGACGTCACGTCACGGTCGAAAATGACCGCTTGTCAACAACCTTTACAAAAAGCCTACAGACCGTCAAATGTACCTACATTTCAACAGCAGCCACCCAAAGCATTGCAAAACGGGTATTCCATATTCTCAGGCCTACCGGTACCGAAGAAATATGCACCGATATGCGGGAATTTGACAGACACGCGGAACACCTAAAGCATTCCTTATTGAAACAAAATTATCCGGAAGACATTATTGACGATGCCATACTACGTGCTCGCAACGTGAACAGGAATGATATAATTAAGGGACCAAACAGAGAGTACCTAAAACGACTTCCCAAACGAACCTTGTACTAACTTACTCCTCATCAGCGCCACGAATCAACAACATACTTTCCCGCCATTTCAACATAATCAGGCAAAGCAAACGACTAACTTCTATTTTCGCGAAGCCACCTCACGTGGTGTACCGCCGGGATAAAAATCTGAAGGACATTCTTGTCAGAGCAAAACAACACCCCCAAAATTCAATCAGGGTGCCATCCCTGCGGAAAAATCTCGATGCAAGGTATGCCCACAGATGCTCACAAACACGTGAATCCAAAGCGAACTTTTCGGATTTCAAATTCTGCATAACTGAAAGCCTTAATTGTGACTCCAGTAACGTAAATATACATGCTACATTGCAACATCTGCGGACAAGAATATATCGGCCAAACAGACACGCCATTTCGGCTTGCGGTTCAATAATCACCGGTACCACGCCACTTCACTGCCGAAGCTACCTTTATCTAGACATCTGCGCCTGCCAAACCACAGTTTTGAAAATATTAGCGTAACTCTTTTGCAGTCCGGTTTTTCAAACAGACGCGAGCGCGAACAGCGTGAGGCATATTTTATTTTCAAATTTCGTACATTAGCAGCCGGTATCAACGAGGACCCCGGAAAACTCAACTGCCTCCGAGAAGTAAGCCAGGAGAAAATTGGTGACAAAGATTAATAGCTGGAGACCATGCTTTTTTCTGACTGACTCGTACGTGTACACTGTCCATTCCTTTTTTTTTCCACATGCACATACAAAGTGTTTACGTTCGCCTACCACTTCATGACCGTTGAAGGGAAACGGACGAAGATTAAAGGTAAATAGCCGACCGACCCATTAACGAGAAACCTTTGCTTTACACACACCGCCCGCCGAACGACCAATTACGGGGAAACCCCTTTTTTTAGGCACGCCGTCCCGGACCCTCCCGGCACCGCGGCGACAATCTTGGGTGGCCCGACACACGCCAAGAACTGAACAGCACGTGATATGAACCGTAGGTGGATGTAGACGGACAGTTGGCTTCGTTCTCAGTGCTGCCAGTGGTTCTTCCTCTTTTTTACTTTCTTTTCTTTCTTTTGTCGTCTTTTTTCTCCCCCCTTTCCTTTTTTTTCCTTCTTCCAGTTCCCTCTCACTCTCGCAAACGTGTTTCAAGGCGAGAGGGACGCGGCAGCAAGGAAGTTTGGAAGCTCATGTCAGTATAACTCATCCCCTGATGAAGGGAGGTCCCCTCCCGAAAATGTTGGGAAATAAATATAGTTATCCTTGTTGACAACGCTCCCGTTGTGCCATATCCTATATATATATATATATATATATATATATATATATATATATATATATATATATATATATATATATATATATATATATATATTGTTATGGCGTTTATTAGCAGGCAGACAGCGAGTATACACAATGGCGACAGTAACGGCCAAGCACGGACTCTCAGCGCGAGCGGCGTTCTTGTTGGGTAGCCCCACTAGGAGGTACTCAAGAGTTCGACCCATTTCAGGGTTCGGAGGCTTCGCTACAATTACCCCGGGGTCGAAGAGGGAGCCTCCTGGTGACCTAACAGCTTGTTATTATGAGCGGGTCATAATAAGCCTTCAGGCGCTCCACGTTGACGATGTCTCGCCCACGGCGGCGCATGTCCGAAGATTGTTCAATGGGTTCAATCAGATAGTTGACGGGTGAGGTGCGCTCGATGACACGGTAGGGGCCCCCCGCCGCGGTGGTCTAGTGGCTAAGGTACTCGGCTGCTGACCCGCAGGTCGCGGGTTCGAATCCCGGCTGCGGCGGTTGCATTTCCGATGGAGGCAGAAATGTTGTAGGCCCGTGTACTCAGACTTGGGTGCACGTTAAAGAACCCCAGGTGGTCAAAATTTCCGGAGCCCTCCACTACGGCGTCTCTCATAATCATATGGTGGTTTTGGGACGTTAAACCCCACATATTATATCAATCAACATGGTAGGGGCCTTCGTATTTGGGACGTAGTTTGGAAGAGAGGCCAGCGGCAGAGGTCAGGATCGAGAGCCATACAAGCGCACCAGGAAGGAACGTGGGCTCAGAAGTGGTGAAGCTATCACGAATACTCTTCTGCCGCTCTTGCTCTTGCGTCGTAAAAGTCTTGGCAAGCTCGCGACACTCTTCAGCAAGCCTGGCTCTCTCGGAAATAGGTACACTCAGATGGATCCGGCGTGTACGGGAGCATTGTGTCCATGGTGTGCGACGGGTGCCTTCCGTACAGCAAGTAGAAAGGTGAAAAACCAGTCGTGCTCTGAGGGGCGGTGTTGTAGGCGTAGGTGACGGAGGGCAGTATATTATCCCAATTAGTGTGGTTGGCAGCGACGTACATAGAAAGCATGTCGCCGAGGGTGCGGTTAAAGCGTTCGGTGAGGCCATTCGTCTGTGGGTGGTAAGCAGTAGTTTTGCGGTGCACAGAATGGCACTCCGTCAGAATGGCTTCGACGACTTCCGACAAGAAGACACGGCCTCGATCGCTGAGAAGCTCCTGAGGTGGACCGTGGCGAAGTATAAATCGATGCAGTAGGAAGGACGCAACATCACGCGCAGTAGCCGCAGGAATAGCGGCGGTTTCGGCGTATCGCGTTAAATGATCTACGGCGACGATGGCCCAGCGGTTACCAGCGGACGTCAGAGGAAGTGGTCCATACAAATCAATACCTATGCGCCCAAACGCACGCTCAGGGCAAGGTAACGGTTGCAGACTGACTGGCGACATGTGTGCCGACGGTTTGCGGCGTTGGCAAGCGAGGCAGGAGCGAACGAACTGCTGCACGTAGCGGTACATCCCGCGCCAGAAGTAGCGTTGTCGAATGCGACGGTAGGTTTTGAATACCCCAGAGTGCGCGCATTGCGGATCAGAATGGAAGGATTCACATATCTCTGACCGCAGACTGCGGGGTATCACGAGTAAGCACTGCCGGCCATCGGCGCCGTAGTTGCGTCGGTGTAGAAGGCCGTCACGGATGGCGAAATGGCGAGCTTGATGACGCAAGGCACGCGTGGATAGCGTTGCGGATGGATCAGAGAGCAAGTCAATGAGCGGGCCGATCGAATTATCCTTTCGCTGTTCGGTAGCGATGATGTCAACATCAATGGCAGAAACAGCAGCCGAGGATACTGAGCAGAGCACATCACCTTCAGGCAGAGGGGAGCGCGAGAGGGCGTCGGCGTCAGCATGCTGGCGTCCGTTGCGGTACAGCACGCGGATGTCATAGTCTTGTAAGCGAAGAGCCCAACGGGCGAGACGGCCTGAGGGATCCTTCAATGATGAAAGACATCATAGTGCATGATGGTCGGTGACGACATCGAATGGGCGACCATACAAATAAGCTCGAAACTTTGTAAGGGCCCAGACGATCGCCAGGCACTCTTTCTCCGTGACGGTGTAGTTTGTCTCGGCTCTCGTGAGCGTACGGCTTGCATATGCTACGACATATTCAGAGAATCCGGGTTTGCGCTGCGCCAGGACAGCGCCGAGGCCTACACCGCTGGCGTCTGTGTGCACCTCCGTCGGGGTCGTAGGGTCGTAGTGGCGTAGAATGGGAGGAGACGTCAGCAAATGGCGGAGCTTCGCGAACGCGTCGTCGCACTCAGACGACCACGAATTGAGGGGCCCGTTACTTCCAAGGAGCTTCGTCAGCGGTGATATAATCGTAGCAAAGTTTCGTATGAAGCGTCGGAAGTATGAGCACAGGCCCACGAAACTACGCAGTTCTTTGACGGACGCAGGTTTGGGGAATTCAGCCACGGCCCGAAGCTTGGCTGGGTCAGGAAGAATGCCATCCTTAGACACGACGTACCCTAGAATGGCGAGTTGCCGTGCTGCAAAGCGGCACTTCTTCAGATTTAGTTGCAAGCCGGCATTGCTCACACGTGCGAAAACTTCTTTCAGACGTTGGAGATGCGTGGAGAAATCTGGAGCGAACACAACAACATCATCGAGGTAACGCAAGCACGTGTGCCATTTCAAGTTGCGCAGAACGGTGTCCATCATGCGCTCAAAGGTCGCAGGTGCATTACATAGACCAAACGGCAATGACGTTGAATTTGTACAAGCCGTCGGGTGTGATGAACGCAGTCTTCGGTCGAGCGTCATCAGCCATGGGTACCTGCCAGTACCCCGAGCGCAGATCGAGAGAAGAAAAAAATTCGGCTCCGTGAAGGCTGTCAATTGCGTCATCGATGTGCGGCAGTGGGTAAACATCCTTGTGAGTGATCTTATTGAGCCGTCTGTAGTCCACACAGAACCGCACAGAACCATCTTCCTTCACGACAAGAGCAACAGGAGACGCCCATGGACTGTCCGAGGGCCGAATAACGTCGCGTCTGAGCATATCATCAACCTGCTCATTAATTTCCCGACGTTCTGCAGGCGACACGCGATAGGGACGTTGCCGTAATGGTGGATGGGCACCAGTGTCGATACGTTGTGTAACAGCGGACGTGCGAGCGAGAGAACTTCGCCCGACATCGAAAGAAGAATGATATTCTCGCAGCAGGTCCAGAAGCTGGGAACGCTGTACCGACGTAAGATTGTCATCAATGTAAGGGCCAAATATATCAGGAGATGATGAATCATAAGTGGAAACAGCGCTGACGGTACACGAACTGGGACAACGCGAATTATCAGGTACGTCCAGGACTTGTGCGTTAACCACTGGTTCCACTCTGCCGGGACATTCCCCTCGAACCAAGGTAACAGTGTACGGGGATGGGTTGGTCACAAAAATAGAGGCGTTGCTCTGAGTGATTTGCATGGTCGCGAAAGGTACTAGCAACCCTTTCCTTCGGCAAGCACGGTCGGATGGCGAAACGAGTGCAATTGTGTCGGAGAGTCCAGCGCAGTAGACAGATACACCCATTGCCGAACTTGGAGGCACTATGGTATCGTCTTTCACGAGAATCTTACTCAGTTTCGAGGGACTGTCTTCCGGCGTCAAATGCGAGAAGGGTGAGAGTTCCATTTCGGCAGCGGCACAATGGATGACGGCGTCGTTGCGGGAGAGAAAATCCCACCCCAGGATGACGTCATGAGAGCATGCAGGAATAATGATGAATTGGCCGACATACAGAACGTCCTGAACGACAACGTGAGCTGTGCACTCTGCTGAAGAATGGATACGATGTGAACCGGCAGTACGAAGGGACAACCCAGAAATTGGCGTCGTCACTTTTCGAAGCAAGCGGCATAAGTTTTCGTCCATAACGGATACTGCAGCTCCAGTGTCAATAAGAGCAGATGCATGAAAACCGTCCACAAGCACGTCTATGACATTATATGGGTGGCTCTGAGGGCTTTCACATCGCAATAGCATCGCAGTCCTTGCCTCGGGCACTGCGACGATTAGTTTTCCCACTGATGAGTAGCCGAACTTGGCCTCATGGGGGACAGGGAACGACGTCGTGGAGACGGCGACCTTCGAGGAGATGGACCTGGGCGAGACGGCGGTGGCATAGACGGTGGTTCGTCGTGATAGGGACGGCTGAGGTGGCCAGCAATAGGCGAAGAAATTGGAGCCGGCTGTACACGATGGCAATAACGGGCTACGTGACCAGCGTAACCGCAGGCAAAGCAGATGGGCCGGTTGTCGGGTGTGCGCCATCGGTTCGCTGGGGTAGGTCTTGTCCATGACGTAAGAGCCGATGGACGGAACTGTGGCTGGAAAGGCTGCAGGGGGGGCTGGAGCTGAGTCTGAGAGGTCACGTCAACATACGTAGCCGGCATAGCCGCTGTAAAGGATGGAGGTCGTGCGGCAGCTTCGGCGTAAGTCAGTGGGGCGGGCGGTTGAACGACTGGAGGCGGCCTGGCGACCACTTGGGCGTAACTTGGGGCCGCAGGGGCCGGAAGCTGTTGTGGTTGGTACGCCGGCATGACCTCCGCTATTTCCTGCTCAATTGCTCGGCGGATGGGTGGAAGAATGGTAGTGACCGATTGTTGAGCAGCCGGTGGGTGGGCAAAGGGCAGGAGAGAGAACTGCCGCGCGATTTCCTCACGTATGAAGGACTTGAGGTCTGCCAGCAGTGTTACCTGATCACAGCTCGCCTCCAAGCCTGCAAGCCATGCATCTCGTTGTGTAGAACGACGGGTCATCGAACGCTGCCGGCGGAGCTCCTCGTAGCTCTGACACAGCGTGATGACCTCAGCTACTGTGCCTGGGTTTTTGGCAAGCAGCATCGTGAAGGCATCATCGTCAATGCCCTTCATGACGTTCCGGATCTTGTCTGATTCGGACATGCTGTCGTTGGATTTCTTGCAAAGGTCCAGGACATCTATGTAACTGGTGAATGATTCACCGGCCTGCTGAGCGCGTTCGCGTAAGCGCTGCTCGGCTTGCAGCTTACGAACGGCAGGGTGGCCAAAAACGTTGGTAATAGCGGTCTTGAAATCGGACCAGGTTGAAATCGGACGCGTGGTTGGTGTACCACAAGCTTGCAACGCCCGCAAGGTAGAACACCAAGTTTGTCAACTTGCCGTCCTCATCCCATTTGTTGGGGACGCTCACGCGCTCGTAAATAGCGAGCCAGTCCTCCACGTCAGTGCCATCGGCGCCCGTGAAGATGGGTGGATCTCGGATCCTGGGGACACCGGCACAAGGGGGTGGCATGGGAGGAGGCGTTTGCTGAGAGACGTCGTGGGACATTGTAGATTGCAGGGTACGTGAACGCAGTTCCCAGGGCATCAAAGGGGATCGTAGCACTCTCCACCAATTTGTTATGGCGTTTATTACCAGGCAGACAGCGAGTATACACAATGGCGACAGTAACGGCCAAGCACGGACTCTCAGCGCGAGCGGCGTTCTTGTTGGGTAGCCCCACTAGAAGGTACTCAAGAGTTCGACCCATTTCAGGGTTCGGAGACTTCGCTACAATATATATATATATATATATATATATATATATATATATATATATATATTGTAGCATTGATATTTGGCACAGGCCGGAACGCCAGCTGAAGAAGAGAAGGAAGAGTGTTGTTGCTGCTCGCGCTCGCTCCGCTTGACAGCTGGTCGGTTCTACCGCTACGTTTTCCACAAAGTAAACGTCTCTTCTGCTCACCACTAAAGGCGTACTATCAAGTGGTGGAGAGTGCTGGGTACCTTTTTCCATCCTGGAACTCCGCAACCGAACTCTACCTTCGTCATCAACAATGTCCATCGACGCTGCACAGCAGACGGCTCCTACATCTCCACCTGTCCACTGTCCCGGCGTCCCGAGAGAGCGAGATCCAGACATCTTCAACGGCACCGATGAGCAGGACGTCGAGGACTGGCTCTCTTCGTTCGAACGAGTAAGCGTCAACAACAGGTGGGACGAAAACGACAAACTGGGCCGCGTCCACTTTTACCTCAGAGGAGTAGCAGAGCTCTGGCTCAACAACCACGAAGCCGAGCTTACCGACTGGGCCACTTTCAAGACCACCTTCGCGGACGTGTTTGGCCGACCGACAGTGCGCAAGCTCCGTGCAGAACAGCGCTTGCGGGATCGCGCCCAACTGTCGGGAGAGGGTTTCACGTCCTACATTGAGGACGTCGTAGGCCTCTGCCGTCGCTTTGATCCTGGCATGTCGGAAACCGCCAAGGTAAAACACATTATGAAGGGCATCGAGGACGATGCCTTCCACATGCTGGTGGCTAAAGACCCGCAAACAGTTTTCGGAAGTCATCCAACACTGCCAAAGTTTCGATGAGTTGCGAAAACAGCGCATTTCAACGCGACGGCCTACTTTCGACATGACCAGCACGCCAGCACTGACCGTTGGTGCAATATCTCCAGAACAGACTGTATTGACCCCGCAAATCCAGCAATTTATCCGAGAGGAAGTGGCACGCCAGTTGTCCCTTGCCCCCTTGCTTCCCAGCAATACGCATGGGCTGACCTCGTCACTGCGCCAAACCATCGAAGAGCAAGTCTGCGAGGCACTTCCCCCCACGTACCAGCCACCACCTGTGTCCGCTCCCCTGACTTACGCTGACGTCGCGCGAAGGCAGGTACATGCGCCGTCAAACGTCGTCGACCCTGCCCACCAAACGAACGCCTTATACGCAACACGCGTACCGGCAGGCTCGCATGTTCCCATTTACCGCCGTCCTTCAACGCTTCCCAACAACCCTTGGCGTACATCGGATAACAGACCTATCTGTTATTACTGTCGTCAGCCTGGCCATGTTGAGCGGTTCTGTCGCCGGCGCGTCCCTCACTCAGGCATTATTGATGGCACCTACGGCTACGCCCCCACAGAACCACCACAGACGCTGCCGTTCCATGCAGCTTCGGACACTTCTCCGCCGAGCCGCCGCGCCTTCAACCCACGCCGATCGCCTTCCCCGCGCCGACGTTCGCCTTCACCAATGCTTCGGCGTGCACCACCTGCCCAAACGGAAAACTGACCATCGCAGTTCCGGAGGCAAGAACTGCGCCACCGTCGAACTCTACAAGGCCTCGTTCTCTACCGAATAATGAAATAACTGTCTTGATTGAAGGTATCGCCGTTCAAGCATTAATAGATACCGGAGCTGCCGTGTCTGTATTGAGTGAAGCATTGTGTCGCAAGTTAAGAAAAGTTACGATTCCGCTTTCTGGTCTCTCCCTTCGTACGGCAACAGCGCATCACGTGAACCCTTCTATGACGTGCACGGCTCGGTTAATCATCCAGGGCGTTCTGTACGTGGTTGAATTTATCGTGTTTCCACACTGCTCACACGACGTCATATTAGGCTGGGACTTCCTTTCCACACATCATGCCGTTGTTGATTGTGCCCGGGCCGAACTAGAATTGTCATCGCTCTCCGACGACGATTATAATAAGCCTTCTATTTCTCGTGTTGTCGTCGCCGCGGAGACTGATATTCCACCTATGTCTTCTGTTATTGTGCCGATCTCGTGCGACCATGCCGCTTTTTCGGACGTCATGTTCACGCCGTCAGAAGACTTCACTTCTCGAAAAAACGTTCTTCTGCCTTTTGCTCTTCTGACGGTCGAAGCCACTTGCGCAAACATTTATGCCACGAATCTCCTTTCTGTACCAGTCACCCTATTCCGTGGCGAATGCATCGGCCGCCTTGAGGACATCGATTGTGTTTGCACCAGTCAACTGCCCTATCAAGCAAAAAGCCTTGAGATCGCCAGTGTTACTTCCGCTCTCACATCCGCCACCTCTTCCCTCGACGTCTTCCTTCCATCGATTGATCCTGACCTTCCTGTTGACCAACGAACTCAACTCTTGACACTTCTCGACCACTTCCGCTCATCGTTCGACTTCAAACAAACCAGTCTGGGCCGAACATCTGCAATTGTCCATCGTATTGACACTGGCACCCACGCACCATTGCGTCAGCGTCCATACCGGGTCTCCCACGCCGAACGCCAAGTTATAGACGATCAAGTGTCTGATATGCTCAATCGTGGCGTTATACAGCCGTCTAACAGTCCGTGGGCCTCCCCGGTGGTACTGGTCAAAAAGAAGGACGGGAGCATCCGATTCTGTGTGGATTACAGGCGCCTTAACAAGATCACGCGCAAAGATGTTTATCCGCTCCCCAGAATTGACGACGCTCTCGACTGTTTGCAAGGTGCAGAATTCTTTTCTTCGCTGGATCTTCGATCGGGATACTGGCAGGTACCCATGGATGAAGCTGACCGCGCCAAGACTGCGTTTGTAACTCCGGACGGCTTGTACGAGTTTAACGTGATGCCGTTCGGCCTTTGTAACGCCCCAGCCACCTTCGAGCGTCTGATGGACAACATACTTCGAGGCCTTAAATGGCAGACGTGCCTTTGCTATTTGGACGACGTCGTCGTTTTTTTCAAAAGACTTCGATACCCATCTGCTGCGCCTCGCAAGTGTCCTGCATTGCCTTACACATGCTGGGCTCCAACTAAATTTGAAAAAGTGCCATTTTGCCGCCCGGAAGCTCACCATCTTAGGGCATGTTGTCAGCAAGGACGGCGTTCTACCTGATCCTGGAAAACTCCGTGCTGTCGCCCAGTTTCCGAAGCCATCGACACTTAAGGAACTCCGGAGCTTTATCGGCTTATGTTCATACTTTCGTCGATTTGTCCGTAATTTTGCATCTGTCATGGCCCCTTTAACACGGCTACTTTCTGACACCGAGGGCATTTCGGCGTGGTCTTCCAATTGCGATAAGGCATTCGCGAAACTACGTCAATTGCTGACATCTCCACCGATTCTCCGTCACTTTGATCCTGATGCCCCTACAGAAATACACACCGACGCAAGTGGAGTCGGACTTGGCGCTATTCTTGCTCAACGCAAGTCTGGATACGACGAGTACGTCGTTTCTTATGCCAGTCGCACTCTTACTAGGGCTGAACAGAATTATTCAGTCACAGAAAAAGAATGTCTAGCCATCGTCTGGGCAATCACAAAATTTCGACCCTACGTCTATGGCCGTCCATTTGACGTCGTGACTGATCACCACGCCCTCTGCTGGTTATCGTCACTAAAAGACCCATCTGGCCGTCTCGCTCGTTGGGCGTTACGCCTCCAAGACTATGATATCCGTGTCGTCTACAGGTCAGGCCGCAACATTCAGATGCCGACGCTCTCTCCCGCTCTCCACTTCCCCATGAACACGGAAGTAACTTCTGTATCCAGCCTCGATGCTGTGGCACTTTCGTACGAGGACATGCCCTATGAACAGCGCCAAGACGCTTGGATAGCCTCTATGATAGAATTACTGTCTCAGCCGTCCCAAGTTACGCCCAATCGTTCACTGCAGCGCACAGCTCGACACTTTACCATCCGCGATGGACTCCTGTACCGTCGCAACTACCTTTCTGACGGCCGCAAGTGGTTGCTTGTGATTCCTCGCCACCTACGTGCCGACATTTGCGACTCTTTTCACGCGGATCCTCAATGCGGCCACGCCGGTGTGATAAAACGTATGCACGTCTCCGGCTGCGGTACTATTGGCGCGGAATGTACCGCTTTGTCCGACAGTACGTGCGTTCGTGCTCCAAATGTCAACGCCGAAAAAGCCCACCACACATAGCCAATGGACAACTGCAGCCGTTGCCTTGCCCCTCCCGCCCTTTCGACCGCATCGGAATTGACTTGTACGGTCCCCTTCCCTATACGCTAACGGGAACCGCTGGGTGATTGTCGCCATTGATCACTTGACACGCTATGCTGAAACTGCTGCGCTGCCAGAGGCCACATCACGTGAAGTTGGCTTATTTATCCTTCACAATCTCATTCTACGCCATGGCGCGCCTCGTGAGCTACTCAGTGACCGCGGCCGTACGTTCCTCTCCGAAGCCGTACAAGCCCTTCTTCGCGAATGCAACGTTGTGCATCGGACAACCAGCGCATACCATCCGCAAACGAATGGAATGACCGAACGGTTTAAACCGCTCACTGGGCGACATGCTATCCATGTACGTGTCCGCTGATCACACCAACTGGGACCGCATACTGCCCTTTGTAACTTACGCTTACAACAGCGCCACTCAGTCTACGACAGGATTCTCTCCGTTCTTCCTCCTTTACGGGGCGCGAACCTTCCTCATTCATGGACAACCATTCTCTTGTATCATCCAGACGCTTCGGAATCCACAACTCTATCTGAAGTCGCCACCTATGCAGAAGAATGCAGGCAACTCGCGCGTTCCTTAACCGCACAAGATCAAGCGTACCAGAAGAACCGTCACGACGAAAAACCTGTCTTCGCAGTCATACTCGCCTGGCGCCTTGGTATGGCTTCGGGTTCCCTCATCTGTTCCTGGTCTTTCCACCAAGCTACTGCCGAAGTACGAAGGCCCCTACCGAGTCCTACGTCAGGCCTCACCGGTTAACTATATTGTTGAGCCGGTTCAACCATCAACAGACCGACGGCATCGAGGCCGCGAGACTGTTCACGTAGATCGATTGAAGCCGCACTACGACCCACCCGTCGTACCCGTTCCATAGGTCGCCAGGATGGCTCCTTTTCTGAGGGGGAGTGATTTGTAGCATTGATATTTGGCACAGGCCGGAACGCCAGCTGAAGAAGAGAAGGAAGAGTGTTGTTGCTGCTCGCGCTCGCTCCGCTTGACAGCTGGTCGGTTCTACCGCTACGTTTTCCACAAAGTAAACGTCTCTTCTGCTCACCACTAAAGGCGTACTATCAATATATATATATATATAGCCGTTTCTTTTGGCCTGGTCTTTCTACCTTTGTGGCTAATTATGTCGCTTCTTGCACACTTTGTCAACGCTGGAAACGACCAACTTCAGCTCCTGCTGGCCTATTACAACCCATTTCATGTCCCGATACACCTTTTGTCATTGTCAGAATAGACCTCGTCGGGCCACTTCCCGTAACGCCAGCGGGCCACCGCTGGATTGTCACAGCTGTCGACCCCCTCACACGATACGCAGAGACTTCTCCTCTACGCACTAGCTCTGCATCAGACGTTGCCGCCTTCTTTCTAGAAGCCATTGTGTTGCGTCATGGTGCACCTTGCGCGTTGTTGAGTGACCAAAGCAAGGCCTTCCTGTCCACAATTCTCGATGAAATCCTAAAAACTTGTCGCTCAGTTCATAAGACCACATCCGCTTACCACCCGCAGACAAATGGCCTGACAGAGCGATTCGACCGGACTCTAACCGACATGATATCCATGTACATCGGACCAAACCACGATAACTGGAACAAAATCTTGCCGTTCGTAATATTTGCACACAACACCGCTGTTCAACGAACCACCGATGATGATGATGATGATGATGATGATGATGATGATGATGAATCCACAGACATGGCTCGTACCCACTCAGGGGGATTGGCCAAGAATCGATGACTTAATTAAGTAAGTTTTTTTTTAAATATCGAAACAACCCACCAGAAAAAAAGAATCAAAAAAATTAAAGACACCCTAGTCAGAACGAATGGAGTGCAATAGTTGCTTGTCACTCGTGCAGATAAGACAACTATTCATTACCTTGAATAAGAATCAGGATAGTTAAACAATGCTCTTGTGTTCGTTGGAGTTATTTTTTTGCATGCATAATAATCATGCAATTAAAAGCTTAATTATTTTACTTTCATTCAGGTACTTGCCAACTGCGTAGAAAACGTTCTCGTGGCTGAAGCCTAGATCGTAAGCACCGAAGGAAAGTATGTTTTCTATAGTGAAATTCAACCCCAGGCTAGCGAATGGGGGGGGCTAAGAATGTTTTCCTAAGCAATTTGTATCGGCGACATGATAAAAAATAGTGCTCTATTTTTTCCAATTCTGAACAAAAGTTGCATAGTGGTGATATCGCCAGACCAGCCCTATGTGAATAGAAATTTAACGCGGGGACACGACATCGAAATCTGGTTATTATGGTTTCCAACTGTTTTGTAGGACACCAATGACTTTTCCATGAAAATCTTAAGTGAGTAAACTCTGGTGTTGACAATATTGCTTCCATAGCGTCTGCACTGAGCGCAAGCTTTCTGTATCTTGTCGCTGTTATAGTGGCCACTTCGGGAAGGACTGAGAGTACTGGCCCTTCCAATGCTGCTCGTGCTAGAGAGTCGGCGATTTCATTTACTTCTAAGCCGCAATGTCCGGGTACCCATACTAATTTCAGTAGCTGCAGCTGAGGAGGAACTAGCATAAGGAGCGTCTTTAAGGCCATCGATTTTGTTGACGCCGTAATCGACGTACATACTGACTGGGAATCCGTTATTATGATCGCATTAGCGGCATTCAAAGGTAGCTTTCGCAGCGCTAGAACTATTGCCAACAGCTCAGCTTCAAAAACTGGGGTGAAATCCGGTAATCTTAATGAAAAAGACCAGTCAAGCGAATGTGAGTATATACCTACACCTGTCTTTTCATCCAATACTGAAACATCTGTGGCTATAATGTTATTCGTTTCCGCGTGTGCAAGGTAATCCTGCAGTCGGCTATTTAAGACCCTATAGGATTGTAATTTGGGCTTAGAGGGAAAAATGTCATCGAATTCAATCTTAAGAATTTGATTTGTATCCTGCGCAGCAATCACATCTCGAATTTTTTTTACATTTAACCTATCTAGTTGTTTCTGGACAAAAGCAATTTGAGGTGTTCGAAAGCGTGGCCAATGGGCAAGAGAAAAGCTGTCTGGGTCATTTATAAAATCATACTCAGATCGTCTTGGCGCATAGCTATAAAATTTCAGAAACGTCTGAACCGTTAGAATACGAAAACGGCAAGGCAATGTAGGTAATCGTGCTTCCTGATACAAAACATTGTTTCTTACAAACCTCGGAAGTCCTAGACACAATCTCAAGGCTTCTCGTTCCAGCATAACCAGAGGCTTTATTTTATAGGCAGGGCCACCTGAGAACAATACGCACCCGAATTCTAGGATTGGTCGCATATACAGTTTATAGATCATCACCATTGTGCTTCTGCGTAGACCATATCGGCGGCTGCTCAGTCTACGAAGAATTCCTAAGGCGCGTTGTGCTTTAGATGCCATGCTTTCTATGTGAGGAGTCCTGTTTAGGTTGGCATTATAAGTTACTCCCAAATATTTAAGAGATTCCACCTGTGGAATGGGCTCTTGTTTATACCGGGTATTCACCTTTCTTCCTCGTCTATGGTCGTGCGCCGACATTCACCATTGACGCCTCTTTCTTCAATTTAACGACTAAAACGTCCACAACCACGCCAGAACATTTCGTTTCCAGGCTTGTTGAGGCACGGCAACGTGCTCAACTCAACACGGAGGCCAGTCAACAAGACCGCAAGCAACGCTATGACAGCTACCGTCGAGACGTCACTTTCCATCCTGGAGATGAAGTATTACTTTTGACGCCTGTTCGCACTCCAGGATTTTGTGAAAAGTTTCAGTCACGCTTTCTCGGACCTTACGTTATTTCTGAACGGACATCTCCTGTCAATTACCTTGTCACTCTCGTAGAGGGTTCCTCGGACCGTCGTTACCGTGCCTCCAAGATAATCCACGTTTCACGTCTTACATTCTTTGTTCGCCGTACATTTCCCGCCTAAGTCTCGGCTGGGCCGGCCGCTCATGTGCGTGGGAAAAATAAGTGTGAGCATTGTTCATGCGTCCCATCTTTTCATCTGTACATACTCATCATCACTAGTCAAGCTTAGGTTGTGGGGCACATACTCGAGACAATACAGAAGTCTTGAGGGTACTGGACGCCACCTTACATTATATATATATATATATATATACATATATATATATATATATATATATATATATATATATATATATATATATATATATATATATATATATATATATATATCCAGCGAGTGTTTTTTGTGAATACAATGATGAATAGAAATTGGCTTGAGCGGACAAACGTGCGAACACTTTTATTGCTCCTACAATTCGGCCGGGGTCCGGCCTTCGTCAGGGAATACATCGCAAACGTCAACGTGCTGCTTATATACATTGGGGGCCGAAACGTAGGAGCAATAAAAGTTTCCGCACGTTTGTCTGCTCAAGCCGAATTTATATATATATATATATATATATATATATATATATATATATATATATATATATATATATATATATATATATATATATATATATATATATATATATATATATATATATATATATATAGTGGGAGTAATGATTCAATGGGCCAGTTAGTCTTCGTGAAGGTATGGGATATGGCACAACGGGAGCGTTGTCAACAAGGATAAATATATTTATTTCCCAACAGTTTCGGGAGGGGACCTCCCTTCATCAGGGGATGAGTTATACTGACATGAGCTTCCAAACTTCCTTGCTGCCGCGTCCCTCTCGCCTTGAAACACGTTTGCGAGAGTGAGAGGGAACTGGAAGAAGGAAAAAAAAGGAAAGGGGGGGAGAAAAAAGACGACAAAAGAAAGAAAAGAAAGAAAGTAAAAAAGAGGAAGAACCACTGGCAGCACTGAGAACGAAGCCAACTGTCCGTCTACATCCACCTACGGTTCATATCACGTGCTGTTCAGTTCTTGGCGTGGTGTCGGGCCACCCAAGATTGTCGCCGCGGTGCCGGGAGGGTCCGGGACGGCGTGCCTAAAGAAAGGGGTTTCCCCGTAATTGGTCGTTCGGCGGGCGGTGTGTGTAAAGCAAAGGTTTCTCGTTAATGGGTCGGTCGGCTATTTACCTTTAACTACGAAAAAACACTGGAATTACTATCAAACCGGCTGATAAAGGAGGCTGCATAGTAATTCTAAATACGTCGGACTACTTAAAGGAAGGGGAACGACAGCTATCAGACACAAAATTCTACAAAGAACTTCCAACGGACCCGACTCCCGAATTTGAAAGGGAGATAAAAGTAACCCTAAACAATCTCCGCCGGGACGAGAAAATTACCGGCAAAATGTTAAAAGCAATGTTACCGGCCCACTCTGTTCCCGGTCGATTCTATTTGCTCCCCAAAATACACAAGGCAGGTAATCCGGGACGTCCGATAGTATCCAGTAACAGCACATCAACAGAAAATATATCAGAATTCATCAATTCCTTAATAAAAAAACATCCCCCCAAATTTTCCCTATTACCTAAAGGACACAAACCACTTCATCTGCGAAGCTTCAAGTCTCGACATCCCAGGCGGCAGTTTTCTGGTGACCATGGACGTCTGCTCACTGTACACCAACATACCCCCACCATGACGGAATAGCGGCTATGATTTCTGGAATATGTAAAATCTGACTCATCAACTAGTGTAAGTGGCGAGGTACTGTTAACACTTCTTGAACTTGTACTAAATTATAACCATTTTGAGTTCAATGGCAAGCATTTCCTTCAGGTCAGTGGCACTGCAATGGGCACGAAAATGGCCCCAAACTTCGCGAGCACCTTTATGGCTTCACTTGAAATCCCATTCATTGAGGGACGCACCTTGAAACCTTTCTACTACAGAAGATACTTAGACGATATTTTTATGATATGGAACCATGATGAGGGAAGTCTTTTCCGCTTCATAGAGGATTTTAACAAATGCCACTCGTCAATAAAATTCACGCACAAAATTTCCAAAACTAGCATTAACTTTTTGGACGTTACTGTCACGGTCGAAAATGACCGCTTGTCAACAAACCTTTACAAAAAGCCTACAGACCGTCAAATGTACCTACATTTCAACAGCAGCCACCCAAAGCATTGCAAAACGGGTATTCCATATTCTCAGGCCTACCGGTACCGAAGAATATGCACCGATATGCGGGAATTTGACAGACACGCGGAACACCTAAAGCATTCCTTATTGAAACAAAATTATCCGGAAGACATTATTGACGATGCCATACTACGTGCTCGCAACGTGAACAGGAATGATATAATTAAGGGACCAAACAGAGTACCTAAAACGACTTCCCAAACGAACCTTGTACTAACTTACTCCTCATCAGCGCCACGAATCAACAACATACTTTCCCGCCATTTCAACATAATCAGGCAAAGGCAAACGACTAACTTCTATTTTCGCGAAGCCACCTCACGTGGTGTACCGCCGGGATAAAAATCTGAAGGACATTCTTGTCAGAGCAAAAACAAACACCCCCAAAATTCAATCAGGGTGCCATCCCTGCGGAAAATCTCGATGCAAGGTATGCCCACAGATGCTCACAACACGTGAATCCAAAGCGAACTTTTCGGATTTCAAATTCTGCATAACTGAAAGCCTTAATTGTGACTCCAGTAACGTAATATACATGCTACATTGCAACATCTGCGGACAAGAATATATCGGCCAAACAGACACGCCATTTCGGCTGCGGTTCAATAATCACCGGTACCACGCCACTTCACTGCCGAAGCTACCTTTATCTAGACATCTGCGCCTGCCAAACCACAGTTTTGAAAAATATTAGCGGTAACTCTTTTGCAGTCCGGTTTTTCAAACAGACGCGAGCGCGAACAGCGTGAGGCATATTTTATTTTCAAATTTCGTACATAGCAGCCGGTATCAACGAGGACCCCGGAAAACTCAAACTGCCTCCGAGAAGTAAGCCAGGAGAAAATTGGTGACAAAGATTAATAGCTTGGAGACCATGCTTTTTTTCTGACTGACTCGTACGTGTACACTGTCCATTCCTTTTTTTTTTCCACATGCACATACAAAGTGTTTACGTTCGCCTACCACTTCATGACCGTTGAAGGGAAACGGACGAAGATTAAAGGTAAATAGCCGACCGACCCATTAACGAGAAACCTTTGCTTTACACACACCGCCCCGCCGAACGACCAATTACGGGGAAACCCCCTTTTTTTAGGCACGCCGTCCCGGACCCTCCCGGCACCGCCGGCGACAATCTTGGGTGGCCCGACACACGGCCCAAGAACTGAAACAGCACGTGATATGAACCGTAGGTGGATGTAGACGGACAGTTGGCTTCGTTCTCAGTGCTGCCAGTGGTTCTTCCTCTTTTTTACTTTCTTTTCTTTCTTTTGTCGTCTTTTTTTCTCCCCCCTTTCCTTTTTTTTCCTTCTTCCAGTTCCCTCTCACTCTCGCAAACGTGTTTCAAGGCGAGAGGGACGCGGCAGCAAGGAAGTTTGGAAGCTCATGTCAGTATAACTCATCCCTGATGAAGGGAGGTCCCCTCCCGAAATGTTGGGAAATAAATATA
>WOVY01014254.1:0-14262 GCA_013436015.1 Rhipicephalus annulatus | reverse complement strand
TCACAGTTCGCATTAAGGCAACTACGTTGGTTCACAACTGATGCGACACTTGTCACAGATAAGCATATAAAGTTTCAATAAACACAACAATGCTTGACCAGGAAACAAGTAAAACGCCTAAACTAGGTTATCACAGTCTGCATTAAGGCAACTACGTTGGTTCCACAACTGATCCGACACTTGTCACAAAGAAGCATATAAAGTTTCAATAAATACAGCAATGCTTGACCAGGAACAAGTAAAATACCAAAACTAGGCCATCACGTTCACATCAAGGCAACTACATGGTTCCACAACTGATCCGACACTTGTCACAGATAAGCATATAAAGTTTCAATAAATACAGCAATGCTTGACCAGGAAACACAAGTAAAATGCCAAAACTAGGCCGTCAAGTTCGCATTAAGGCAACTACTTGGTTCCACAACTGATCCGACACTTGTCACAGAGAAGCGTATAAAGTTTCAATAAATACAGCATGCTTGACCAGGAAACAAGTAAAATGCCAAAACTAGGCCATCACAGTTCCCATTAAGGCAACTACGTTGGTTCCACAACTGATCCAACACTTGTCACAGAGAAGCATATAAAGTTTCAATAAATACAGCAATGCTTGACCAGGAAACAAGTAAAATGCCAAAACTAGGCCATCACAGTTGACATCAAGGCAACTACATTGGTTCCACAACTGATCCGACACTTGTCAAAAATAAGCATATAAAGTTTCAATAAATACAGCAATGCTTGACCAGGAAACAAGTAAAATGTAAAAACTAGGCCATCACAGTTCACATCAAGGCAACTACGTTGGTTCCACAACTGATCCGAAACTTGTCACAGAGAAGCATATAAAGTTTCAATAAATACAGCAATGCTTGACCAGAAACACAAGTAAAATGCCAAAACTAGGCCGTCAAAGTTCGCATTAAGGCAACTACATTGGTTCCACAACTGATCCGACACTTGTCACAAAAAGCATATAAAGTTTCAATAAATACAGCAATGCTTGACCAGGAAAACAAGTAAAATGCAAAAACTAGGCCATCACAGTTCACATCAAGGCAACTACGTTGGTTCCACAACTGATCCGAAACTTGTCACAGAGAAGCATATAAAGTTTCAATAAATACAGCAATGCTTGACCAGGAAACAAGTAAAATTCCAAATCTAGGCCGTCAAAGTTCGCATTAAGGACACTTTGGTTCCACAACTGATCCGACACTTGTCACAGATAAGCATATAAAGTTTCAATAATTACAGCAATGCTTGACCAGGAAACAAGTAAAATGCCAAAACTAGGCCATCATAGTTGACATCAAGGCAACGACACTGACTACACAACTGATCAGACACTTGTCACAAATAAGCATATAAAGTTTCAAGAAATACAGCATTGCTTGACCAGGAAACACAAGTAAAATGCCAAAACTAGGCCGTCACAGTTCGCATTAGGGCAACTACGTTGGTTCCACAACTGATGCGACACTTGTCACAGATAAGCATATAAAGTTTCAATAAACACAACAATGCTTGACCAGGAAACAAGTAAAACGCCTAAACTAGCTTACACAGTCTGCATTAAGGCAACTACGTTGGTTCCACAATTGATCCGGCACTTGTCACAAAGAAGTATATAAAATTTCAATAAATACAGGCAATGCTTGACCAGGAAACAGTAAAAACCAAAAACTAGGCCATCACAGTTCATATTAGGGACACGACAATGGTTCCACAACTGATCCGACACTTGTCACAGATAAGCATATAAGTTTCAAGAAATCCAAGCAATGCTTGACCAGGAAACACAAGTAAAATGCCAGAACTAGGCCTTCACAGTTTCGCATTAGGGGCAACTACGTTGGTTCCACAACTGATGCGACACTTATCACAGATAAGCATATAAAGTTTCAATAAACACAACCATGCTTGACCAGGAAACAAGTCAAACGCCTAAACTAGTTATGACAGTCTGCATTAAGGCAACTACGTTGGTTCCACAACTGATGCGACACTTGTCACAGATAAGCATATAAGTTTCAATAAACACACAATGCTTGACCAGGAAACAAGTAAAAACGCCTAAACTAGGTTATCACAGTCTGCATTAAGGCACTACGTTGTTCCACAATTGATCCGGCACTTGTCACAAATACGTATAAAAATTTCAATAAATACAGCAATGCTTGACCAGGAAACAAGTAAAATACCAAAACTAGGCCATCAGAGTTCAAATCAAGGCAACGACATTGGTTCCACAACTGATCCGACACTTGTCACAGATAAGCATATAAAGTTTCAATAAATACAGCAATGCTTGACCAGGAACACAAGTAAATTGCCAAAACTAAGCCGTCAAGTTCGCATTAAGGCAACTACATTGGTTCCACAACTGATCCGACACTTGTCACAGAAAAGCGTATAAAGTTTCAATAAATACAGCATTGCTTGACCAGGAAACACAAGTAAAATGCCGAAACTAGGCTGTCACTTTTCCCATTAAGGCAACTACGTTGGCTCTACAACTGATCCAACACTTGTCACAGAGAAGCATATAAAGTTTCAATAAATACAGCAATGCTTGACCAGGAAACAAGAAAAATGATAAACTAAGCCATCACAGTTGACATCAAGGCAACTACATTGGTTCCACAACTGATCCGACACTTGTCACAGAGAAGCATATAAAGTTTCAATAAATACAGCAATGCTTGACCAGGAAACACAAGTAAAATGCCAAAACAGGCCATCACAGTTCGCATTAAGGCAACTACGTTGGTTCCACAACTGATCCGACACTTGTCACAGAGAAGCATATAAAGTTTCAATAAATACAGCAATGCTTGACCAGAAAACACAAATAAAATGCCAAAACTAGGCCGTCAAAGTTCGCATTAAGGCAACTACATTGGTTCCACAACTGATCCGACACTTGTCACCGAAAAGCGTATAAAGTTTCAATAAATACAGCAATGCTTGACCAGGAAACAAGTAAAATGTAAAAACTAGGCCATCACAGTTCACATCAAGGCAACTACGTTGGTTCCACAACTGATCCGAAACTTGTCACAGAGAAGCATATAAAGTTTCAATAAATACAGCAATGCTTGACCAGGAAACAAGTAAAATTCCAAATCTAGGCCGTCAAAGTTCGCATTAAGGACACTATTGGTTCCACAACTGATCCTACACTTGTCACCGATCCGCATATAAAAGTTTCCAAATAAGGTACAGCATGCGTGACCAGGAAACAAGTAAAATGCCAAAACTAGGCCATCATAGTGTGACATCAAGGCAACGACACTGACTACACAACTGATCAGACACTTGTCACAAATAAGCATATAAAGTTTCAAGAAATACAGCATTTCTTGACCAGGAAACACAAGTAAAATGCCAAAACTAGGCCGTCACAAGTTCGCACTAGGGCCAACTACGTTGTTCCACAACTGATGCGACACTTGTCACAGATAATCATATAAAGTTTCAATAAACACAACATGCTTGACCAGGAAACAAGTAAAACGCCTAAACTAGCTTAACACAGTCTGCATTAAGGCAACTACGTTTGGTTCCACAATTGATCCGGCACTTGTCACCAAAAGAAGTATATAAAATTTCAATAAATACAGCAATGCTTGACCAGGAAAACAAGTAAAATACCAAAACTAGGCCATCACAGTTCACATTAGGGACACGACAATGGTTCCACAACTGATCCGACACTTGTCACAGATAAGCATATAAGGTTTTCAAGAAATACAGCATTGCTTGAACCAGGAAACACAAGTAAAATGCCAAAAACTAGGCCGCACGGTTCGCATTAGGGCAACTACGTTGGTTCCACAACTGATGCGACACTTGTCACAGATAAGCATATAAAGTTTCAATAAACACAACAATGCTTGACCAGGAAACAAGTAAAACGCCTAAACTAGGTTATCACAGTCTGCATTAAGGCAACTACGTTGGTTCCACAACTGATGCGACACTTGTCACAAATAAGCATATATAGTTTCAATAAACACAACAATGCTTGACCAGGAAACAAGTAAAACGCCTAAACTAGGTTATCACAGTCTGCATTAAGGGCAATTACGTTGGTTCCACAATTGATCCGGCACTTGTCACAAAGAAGTATATAAAATTTCAATAAATACAGCAATGCTTAACCAGGAATACAAGTAAAATACCAAAAGCTAGGCCATCAGAGTTCAAATCAAGGCAACGACATTGGTTCCACAACTGATCCGACACTTCTCACAGATAAGCATATGAAGTTTCAATAAATACACCAATGCTTGACCAGGAAACACAAGTAAATTGCCAAAACTAAGCCGTCAAAGTTCGCATTAAGGCAACTACATTGGTTCCACAACTGCTCCGACACTTGTCACCGAAAAGCGTATAAAGTTTCAATAAATACAGCATTTCTTGACCAGGAAACACAAGTAAAATGCCGAAACTAGGCTGTCACTTTTCCCATTAAGTCAACTACGTTGGCTCTACAACTGATCCAACGCTTGCCACAGAGAAGCATATAAAGTTTCAATAAATACAGCAATGCTTGATTAGGAAACAAGTAAAATGATAGAACTAAGCCATCACAGTTGACATCAAGGCAACGACATTGGTTCCACAACTGATCCGACTCTTGTCAAAAATGAGCATATAAAGTTTCAATAAATACAGCAATGCTTGACCAGGAAACAAGTAAAATGTAAAAACTAGGCCATCACAGTTCACATCAAGGCAACTACGTTGGTTCCACAACTGATCCGAAACTTGTCACAGAGAAGCATATAAAGTTTCAATAAATACAGCAATGCTTGACCAGGAAACACAAGTAAAATTCCAAAACTAGGCCGTCACAGTTCGCATTAGGGCAACTACGTTGGTTCCACAACTGATCCGACACTTGTCACAGATAAGCATATAAAGTTTCAATAAACACAGCAATGCTTGACCAGGAAACAAGTAAAACGCCTAAACTAGGCCATCACAGTCTGCATTAAGGCAACTACGTTGGTTCCACAACTGATGCGACACTTGTCACCGAGAAGCATATAAAGTTTCAATAAATACAGCAATGCTTGACCAGGAAACAAGTAAAATGCCAAAACTAGGCCATCACTGTTGACATCAGGGCAACTACATTGGTTCCACAACTGATCCGACACTTGTCACCGAAAAGCGTATAAAGTTTCAATAAATACAGCAATGCTTGACCAGGAAACAAGTAAAATGTAAAAACTAGGCCATCACAGTTCACATCAAGGCAACTACGTTGGTTCCACAACTGATCCGAAACTTGTCACAGAGAAGCATATAAAGTTTCAATAAATACAGCAATGCTTGACCAGGAAACAAGTAAAATTCCAAATCTAGGCCGTCAAAGTTCGCATTAGGACACTTTGGTTCCACAACTGATCCTACACTTGTCACAGATAAGCATATAAAGTTTCAATAATTACAGCAATGCGTGACCAGGAAACAAGTAAAATGCCAAAACTAGGCCATCATAGTTGACATCAAGGCAACGACACTGACTACACAACTGATCAGACACTTGTCACAAATAAGCATATAAAGTTTCAAGAAATACAGCATTGCTTGACCAGGAAACACAAGTAAAATGCCAAAACTAGGCCGTCACAGTTCGCATTAGGGCAACTACGTTGGTTCCACAACTGATGCGACACTTGTCACAGATAAGCATATAAAGTTTCAATAAACACAACAATGCTTGACCAGGAACAAGTAAAACGCCTAAACTAGGTTATCACAGTCTGCATTAAGGCAACTACGTTGGTTCCACAATTGATCCGGCACTTGTCACAAAGAAGTATATAAAATTTCAATAATACAGCAATGCTTGACCAAGAAGAACAAGTAAAATACCAAAACTAGGCCATCACAGTGTCACATTAGGGACACGACAATGGTTCCACAACTTATCCGACACTTGTCACAGATAAGCATATAAGGTTTCAAGAAATACAGCATTGCTTGACCAGGAAACACAAGTAAAATGCCAAAACTAGGCCGTCACAGTTCGCATTAGGGCAACTACGTTGGTTCCACAACTGATGCGACACTTGTCACAGATAAGCATATAAAGTTTCAATAAACACAACCATGCTTGACCAGGAAACAAGTAAAACGCCTAAACTAGGTTATCACAGTCTGCATTAAGGCAACTACGTTGGTTCCACTACTGGATGCGACACTTGTCACCGAGAGCGTATAAAGTTCAATAAATACAGCAATGCTTGACCAGGAAACAAGTGAAATACCAAAACTAGGCCATCACTGTTGACATCAGGGCACCTACATTGGTTCCACAACTGATCCGACACTTGTCACAGATAAGCATATAAAGTTTCAATAAATACAGCAATGCTTGACAAAAAACAAGTAAACACCAAAACTAGGCCATCACAGTTCACATCAAGGCAACTACGTTGGTTCCACAACTGATCCGACACTTGTCACAGAGAAGCATATAAAGTTTCAATAAATACAGCAATGCTTGACCAGGAAACAAGTAAAATTCCAAAACAAGGTGTTCCAGTTCGCATTAGGGCAACTACGTTGGTTCCACAACTGATCCGACACTTGTCACAGATAAGCGTATAAAGTTTCAATAAATACAGCATTGCTTGACCAGAAAACACAAGTAAAATGCCAAAACTAGGCTGTCACTTTTCCATTAAGTCAACTACGTTGGCTCTCCAACTGATCTAACGCTTGCCACAGAGAAGCATATAAAGTTTCAATAAATACAGCAATGCTTGACCAGGAAACAAGTAAAATGATAGAACTAAGCCATCACAGTTGCATCAAGGCAACGACATTGGTTCCACAACTGATCCGACACTTGTCAAAATGAGCATATAAAGTTCAATAAATACAGCAATGCTTGACCAGGAAACAAGTAAAATGTAAAAACTAGGCCATCACAGTTCACATCAAGGCAACTACGTTGGTTCCACAACTGATCCGACACTTGTCACAGAGAAGCATATAAAGTTTCAATAAATACAGCAATGCTTGACCAGAAAACACAAGTAAAATGCCAAAACTAGGCCGTCAAAGTTCGCATTAAGGCAACTACTTGGTTCCACAACTGATCCGACACTTGTCACCAAAAGCGTATAAAGTTTCAATAAATACAGCAATGCTTGACCAGGAAACAAGTAAAATGTAAAAACTAGGCCATCACAGTTCACATCAAGGCAACTACGTTGGTTCCACAACTGATCCGAAACTTGTCACAGAGAAGCATATAAAGTTTCAATAAATACAGCAATGCTTGACCAGGAAACAAGTAAAATTCAAAATCTAGGCCGTCAAAGTTCGCATTAAGGACACTTTGGTTCCACAACTGATCCGACACTTGTCACAGATAAGCATATAAAGTTTCAATAAATACAGCAATGCTTGACCAGGAAACAAGTAAAATGCCAAAACTAGGCCATCATAGTGACATCAAGGCAACGACACTGACTTCCACAACTGATCAGACACTTGTCACAAATAAGCATATAAAGTTTCAAGAAATACAGCATGCTTGACCAGGAAACACAAGTAAAATGCCAAAACTAGGCCGTCACAGTTCGCATTAGGGCAACTACGTTGGTTCCACAACTGATGCGACACTTGTCACAGATAAGCATATAAAGTTTCAATAAACACAACAATGCTTGACCAGGAAACAAGTAAAACGCCTAAACTAGCTTATCACAGTCTGCATTAAGGCAACTACGTTGGTTCCACAACTGATCCGACACTTGTCAAAGAAAGCATATAAAATTTCAATAAATACAGCAATGCTTGACCAGGAAACAAGTAAAATACCAAAACTAGGCCATCACAGTTCACATTAGGGACACGACAATGGTTCCACAACTGATCCGACACTTGTCACAGATAAGCATATAAGGTTCAAGAAATACAGCAATGCTTGACCAGGAAACACAAGTAAAATGCCAAAACTAGGCCGTCACAGTTCGCATTAGGGCAACTACGTTGGTTCCACAACTGATGCGACACTTGTCACAGATAAGCATATAAAGTTTCAATAAATACAACAATGCTTGACCAGGAAACAAGTAAAAACGCCTAAACTAGGTATCACAGTTCGCATTAAGGCAACTACGTTGGTTCCACAACTGATCCGACACTTGTCACAGATAAGCATATATATTTTCAATATAAACACAACAATGCTTGACCAGGAAACAAGTAAAACGCCTAAACTAGGTTATCACAGTCTGCATTAAGGCAATACGTTGGTTCCACAATTGGATCCGGCACTTGTCACAAAGAAGTATATAAAATTTCAATAAAATACAGCAATGCTTGACCAGATAAAGTAAAATACCAAAACTAGGCATCAGAGTTCAAATCAAGGCAACGACATTGGTTCCACAACTGATCCGACACTTCTCACAGATAAGCATATGAAGTTCAATAAATACACCAATGCTTGATCCAGTGAACACAGTAAAAGTGCCGACAACTAAGCCGTTCACAAGTTCGCATTAAGGCAACTACATTGGTTCCACAACTGCTCCGACACTTGTCACCGAAAAGCGTTATAAAGTTTCAATAATACAGCATTTCTTGACCAGGAAAACACAAGTAAATGCCGAAGACTAGGCTGTCACTTTTCCCATTCAAGTCAACTACGATTGGCTCTACACCTGCTCCAAACGCTTGCCACCGAGGAAGCATATAAAGTTTCAATGAAATACACAGCAATGCTTGATTAGGAAACAAGTAAAATGATAGAACATAAGCCATCCACAGTTGACATAAGGTGCAACGACATTGGTTCCACAAACTGATTCCGACACATTGTCAAAATTGAGCATATAAAATTTGCAATAAATACAGCAATGCTTGACCAGGAAACAAGTAAATGTAAAAACTAGGCCATCACAGTTCACATCAAGGCAACTACGTTGGTTCCCAACTGATCCGAAACTTGTCACAGAGAAAGCAAGATAAAGTTTCAATAAATACAGCAATGCTTGAGCAGAAAACACAAATAAAATGTCAAAACTAGGCCGGTCAAAGTTCGCATTAAGGCACTACATTGGTTCCATCAACTGCTCCGACACTTGTCAACAGAAAGCGTATAAAAGTTTCAATAAATACAGCAATGCTTGACCAGGAAACAAGTAAAATGTAAAAACTAGGCCATCACAGTTCAGCACTCAAGGCAACTACGTTGGTTCAACAACTGATCCGAAACTTGTCACAGAGAAGCATATAAAGTTTCAAAAAATACAGCAATGCTTGACCAGAAACACAAATAAATTCCCAAAACTAGCCCGTCAAAGTTCGCATTAGGGCAACTACATTGGTTCCACAACTGCTCCGACACTTCTCACCGAAAAGCGTGTAAAGTTTTAATAAATACAGCAATGCTTGACCAGGAAACAAGTAAAATGTAAAAAACTAGGCCATCACAGTTCACATCAAGGCAACTACGTTGGTTCTACAACTGATCCGAAACTTGTCACAGAGAAGCATATAAAGTTTCAATAATTACAGCAATGCTTGACCAGACAAACAAGTAAACTCCAATCTAGGCCGTCAAAGTTCGCATTAAGGACACTTTGGTTCCACAACTGATCCTACACTTGTCACAGATAAGCATATAAAGTTTCAATAATTACAGCATTGCTTGACCAGGAAACACAAGTAAAATGCCAAAACTAGGCCGTCACAGTTCGCATTAGGGCCAACTACGTTGGTTCCAACAACTGATGCGACACTTGTCACTGATAAGCATATGAAGTTTCAATAAAAACACAACAATGCTTGACCAGGAAACAAGTAAAACGCCTAAACTAGGTATCACAGTCTGCATTAAGGCAACTACGTTGGTTTCCACAACTGAGGCGACACTTGTCACCGAGAAGCGTATAAAGTTTCAATAAATACAGACCAATGCTTACCAGGAAACAAGTGAAATGCCAAAACTAGGCCATCACTGTTACATCAGGGTACCTACATTGGTTCCACAAACTGATCCGACACTTGTCACACATAAGATATAAAGTTTTCAAGAAATACAGCAATGCTTGACAAAAAACATTTATTAAAACACCAAAACTCGGCTATCACAGTTCACATCAAGGCAACTATGTTGGGTTCCCACAACTGATGCGACACTTGTCACAGATAAGCATATAAAGTTTAAATAAACACAACAATGCTTGACCAGGAAAAGAGTAAACACGCCTAAACTAGGTTATCACAGTCTGCATTAAGGCAACTACGTTGGTTCCACAACTGATGCGACAATTGTCACAGATAAGCATATATAGTTTCAATAAACACAACAATGCCTTGACCAGGAAACAAGTAAAACGCCTAAACTAGGTTATCACAGTCCTGCATTAAGGCAATTTACGTTGGTTCCACATTTGATCCGGCACTTGTCACAAAGAGGTATATAAAATTTCAATAAATACAGCAATTCTTAATCAGGATACAAGTCAAAATACCAAAACTAGGCCATCAGAGTTCAAATCAAGGCACACGACATTGGTTCCACAACTGATCCGACACTTCTCACAGATAAGCATATGAAGTTTCAATAAATACACCAATGCTTGACCAGGAACCACAAGGTAAATTGCCAAAACTAAGCCGTCCAAAGTTTCGCATTAAGGCAACTACAATTGGTTCCACAAACTGCTTCCTGACACTTGTCACCGAAAAGCGTATAAAGTTTCAATAAATACAGCATTTCTTGACGAGGAAACACAAGTAAAATGCCGAAAATAGGCTGTCACTTTTCCCATTAAGTCAACTACGTTGGCTCTACAACTGATCAACACTTGCCACAGAGAAGCATATAAAGTTCAATAATCAGCAATGCTTGATTAGGAAACAAGTTAAAATGATAGAACTAAGCCATCACAGTTGACATCAAGGCAACGACATTGGTTCCACAACTGATCCGACACTTTGTCAAAAATGAGCATATAAAAGTTTCAATAAATACAGCAATGCTTGACCAGGAAACAAGTAAAATGTAAAAACATAGGCCATCAACAGTTCCATCAAGGCAACTACGTTGTTCCACAACTATCCGAACACTTGTCACCGAGAAGCATATTAAAGTTTCAATAATACAGCAATGCTTGACCAGAAAACACAAATAAAATGTCCAAAACTAGGCCGTCAAAGTTCGCATTAAGGGCAACTACATTGGGTTCCACTCACTGCTCCGACACTTGTCACCGAAAAGCGTATAAGTTTCAATAAATACAGCAATGCTTGACCAGGAGAAACAAGTACAATGTAAAAACTAGGCCATCACAGTTCACATCAAGGCAACTACGTTGGTTCCACAACTGATCCGAAACTTGTCACAGATGAAAGCATATAAAGTTTCAATAAATACAGCAATGCTTGACCAGGAAACACAGAAATAAATGCCAAAACTAGGGCCGTCAAAGTTCGCCATTAGGGCAACTACATTGGTTCCCACAACTGCTCCGACACTTTCACCGAAAAGCGTATAAAGTTTTAATAAAGACAGCAATGCTTGACCAGGAAACAAGTAAAATGTAAAAAGTACTGGCCATCACAGTTTCACCATCAAGCAACTACGTTGGTTCCACAACTGATCCGAAACTTGTCACAGAGAAGCATATAAAGTTTCAATAATTACAGCAATGCTTGACCAGACAACAAGTAAACTCCAAATCTAGGCCGTCAAGTTCCGCATTAAGGACACTTTGGTTCCACAACTGATCCGACACTTGTCACAGATAAGCATATAAAGTTTCAATAAATACAGCAATGCGTGACCAGGAAACAAGTAAAATGCCAAAACTAGGCCATCATAGTTGACATCAAGGCAACGACACTGACTACACAACTGATCAGACACTTGTCACAAATAAGCATATAAAGTTTCAAGAAATACAGCATTCTTGACCAGGAAACACAAGTAAAATGCCAAAACTAGGCCGTCACAGTTCGCATTAGGGCAACTACGTTGGTTCCACAACTGATGCGACACTTGTCACAGATAAGCATATAAAGTTTCAATAAACACAACAATGCTTGACCAGGAAACAAGTAAAACGCCTAAACTAGCTTAACACAGTCTGCATTAAGGCAACTACGTTGGTTCCACAATTGATCCGGCACTTGTCACAAAGAAGTATATAAAATTTCAATAAATACAGCAATGCTTGACCAGGAAACAAGTAAAATACCAAAACTAGGCCATCACAGTTCACATTAGGGACACGACAATGGTTCCACAACTGATCCGACACTTGTCACAGATAAGCATATAAAGTTTCAAGAAATACAGCATGCTTGACCAGGAAACACAAGTAAAATGCCAAAACTAGGCCGTCACAGTTCGCATTAGGGCAACTACGTTGGTTCCACAACTGATGCGACACTTGTCACAGATAAGCATATAAAGTTTCAATAAACACAACAATGCTTGACCAGGAAACAAGTAAAACGCCTAAACTAGGTTATCACAGTCTGCATTAAGGCAACTACGTTGGTTCCACAACTGATGCGACACTTGTCACAAATAAGCATATATAGTTTCAATAAACACAACAATGCTTGACCAGGAAACAAGTAAAACGCCTAAACTAGGTTATCACAGTCTGCATTAAGGCAATTACGTTGGTTCCACAATTGATCCGGCACTTGTCACAAAGAAGTATATAAAATTTCAATAAATACAGCAATGCTTGACCAGGATACAAGTAAAATACCAAAACTAGGCCATCAGAGTTCAAATCAAGGCAACGACATTGGTTCCACAACTGATCCGACACTTCTCACAGATAAGCATATGAAGTTTCAATAAATACACCAATGCTTGACCAGGAAACACAAGTAAATTGCCAAAACTAAGCCGTCAAAGTTCGCATTAAGGCAACTACATTGGTTCCACAACTGCTCCGACACTTGTCACCGAAAAGCGTATAAAGTTTCAATAAATACAGCATTTCTTGACCAGGAAACACAAGTAAAATGCCGAAACTAGGCTGTCACTTTTCCCATTAAGTCAACTACGTTGGCTCTACAACTGATCCAACACTTGCCACAGAGAAGCATATAAAGTTTCAATAAATACAGCAATGCTTGATTAGGAAACAAGTAAAATGATAGAACTAAGCCATCACAGTTGACATCAAGGCAACGACATTGGTTCCACAACTGATCCGACACTTGTCAAAAATGAGCATATAAAGTTTCAATAAATACAGCAATGCTTGACCAGGAAACAAGTAAAATGTAAAAACTAGGCCATCACAGTTCACATCAAGGCAACTACGTTGGTTCCACAACTGATCCGAAACTTGTCACAGAGAAGCATATAAAGTTTCAATAAATACAGCAATGCTTGACCAGAAAACACAAGTAAAATGCCAAAACTAGGCCGTCAAAGTTCGCATTAGGGCAACTACATTGGTTCCACAACTGATCCGACACTTGTCACCGAAAAGCATATAAAGTTTCAATAAATACAGCAATGCTTGACCAGGAAACAAGTAAAATGTAAAAACTAGGCCATCACAGTTCACATCAAGGCAACTACGTTGGTTCCACAACTGATCCGAAACTTGTCACAGAGAAGCATATAAAGTTTCAATAAATACAGCAATGCTTGACCAGGAAACAAGTAAAATGCCAAAACTAGGCCGTCAAAGTTCGCATTAAGGCAACTACATTGGTTCCACAACTGATCCGACACTTGTCACCGAAAAGCGTATAAAGTTTCAATAAATACAGCAATGCTTGACCAGGAAACAAGTAAAATGTAAAAACTAGGCCATCACAGTTCACATCAAGGCAACTACGTTGGTTCCACAACTGATCCGAAACTTGTCACAGAGAAGCATATAAAGTTTCAATAATTACAGCAATGCTTGACCAGGAAACAAGTAAAATTCCAAATCTAGGCCGTCAAAGTTCGCATTAAGGACACTTTGGTTCCACAACTGATCCGACACTTGTCACAGATAAGCATATAAAGTTTCAATAAATACAGCATTGCTTGACCAGGAAAACAAGTAAAATGCCAAAACTAGGCCGTCACAGTTCGCATTAGGGCAACGACGTTGTTTCCACAACTGATGCGACACTTGTCACAGATAAGCATATAAGTTTCAATAAATACAGCAATGCTTGACCAGGAAACAAGTAAAATGCCAAACTAGGTACACAGTTCGCATTAAGGCAACTACGTTGGTTCCA
>WOVY01014253.1:0-17743 GCA_013436015.1 Rhipicephalus annulatus | reverse complement strand
ACATCGGCTCCACGTTCGAAAATGTTTTAGATGCGGAGCATCTAATACTCGAGGCTTGTAGTGCGGCGCCGTCCGCAAGCTTCCTCCTCCTTCTTCCACCATCTGTGCATCCCTTCCTCCTCTACACACCGCGCGCACTTCACCCCTCCACCATCTGTGCACCCTTCCTCCTCTACACACCGCGTGCGCTTCTCCTCTTCACGAACATTCGCTAGCTGTATAATGTAGCGCGCATGCGCCGTCACGCTTCGAGAACATCGGCAGCTGACGCGCGCGCATGCGCCGTCGCGCTTCGAGAACATCGGCAGCTGACGCGCGCGCATGCGCCGTTGCGCTTCTTCCCCTTCTCGAACATTCGACAGCTGACGCGCGCATGCACCGTCACCCACCATCTGTGCCGCGTTGCGCTTCTCCCCTTCGAGAACATTCTACAATTCTCCTGATTCTCCAGTGGACGCGCATGCGCCGGTCGCGCTTCGAGAACATTCAACAGCTGACAGGCATGCGCTGTCGCGCTTTATATATACTCAAGGTCGGCGCTCGCTCGCTCAGTTGCCGCTCGTCGGTTGGTTTGTACGGCGCGTCGACGTCCAAGGTTGCGGTGAAATGAATTCCAACGAATCCACAAACACAATGATCGACGTCCCTTCGACCAGCGCCGCCTTTCGCATACGTGTGTACTTGTTCACTCATTTAACACTCCCTCTACAACCACGTTAACCAATTTAGCCATCGACCCAAGTAAGTCGCAATTTAACAGCCCATTTCACAACCACGTTAACCATTTAGCCATCGACCCAAGTAAGTCGCACTTTAACACCCCGTTAACCAATTATATGCTCCGCATCCTCCTCAGTGTTCCCCCGAGGGAAGCTGCGGGCAATCTTTTTTTGGACAGTTTTTCGTGCATTTGTGAGCGTCTTTTGGTGCCAGTCGACGCATAAAACCGGCACGGACTACATCGATACCAAGTATTTCACTGTGGGTGAGCTTTTTGACCCTTTTTCGAGACTTCTGTTGCTCATCTGCTCAGCTGAGCGCGCTAGGCTGAGGCTACGGCGGAGCGGCCGCTGGCCCTTCTCGGAAAAGTGTTTTGAGCACTTACGCACGGAATGTCTATGCAAGTCTCTGTCGATAGGGAGAATATTACTCCCGATGATGATTCTGGATGGTCTGTGGCTACCACTAGACGTAAACTTCATGGGACGCATACCCCCAGGACCGAAACGCAAGCAAGCATCTCCATGCACGGCGACGCGTGGTTGCCTCAGCGCTCCCGGGCTGCGGTGAAGAAGCGTCTTATCGCTGCTGCTAGACTTCCTTACCTTCCAAGAGATCACCATCGAGTCATCGTAAGACCTAGAAATGGCCAGGACATGAGAACTGTGAGTCAAATTAAGTTTGCGAAGGCACTCGCAGTGGCTGCAGTGCTCAGTGAGAAGAAGTCACGGAAGACGTGGTATGCCCGAATATGATGCAGAACATTGCAGTTATAAGCAGTCCATAACACCAGAGCGTATTCCAAGATCAACGCCATTACTCTCGGTACCGCCAGTTTTGATGTTAGTGCCTACCGAGCTGCCCTTGATGACACCTGCAAAGGTATCATCAGAGGTGTTGACGCGGACATCGGTCAAGAACAACTTTATTCACTTATTGTACACCCAAGGAACCCGACTGCACTCAAAGTGAAAAGAATTCAAGAATTCCACCACGGTGATCATCCTCTTTGACGGACTAAAAGTGCCAAATTACGTCATATGTGGAAATACTTTGGTTCGCTGCACCCTGTATCGTCGACAGACGGATGTCTGTTATTGCCTGTGGAAAGCTAGGTCATCGAGCCGATGTTTGTCCCCATCCAGAGGAGGCCGTCTGTAGAGGGTGTCGTATGTCGTCTCCTTCGGAGGATTACGTCTGCACTCCAGAATGCAAGTTGTGTGGGGGTCCACATCTCACGGCAGACAAGACGTGTAAGCATCGTTTTTCAAGTGCCCTACATAGTCCGTCGACGAAGACGAGAGCGACGAATGCGATATACTATGAAATTTGCGGAACAAGACGCCGACGACATGAACTTCACAGATAGTGGAGGAGACTTCTTATCGCTACCAGCCGCTGCAGGCGGCCGCGCTACGACTGTGCGCCCGAGCAGCATCTGGCGCCCCGCGTGACGTCAGCCAACAGCTACAACCACCGCGAGGGCGATCCCGTTCCAGAGGCAGAGCAAGGGGCCGTTCGAGATCCAGAGGACATCCTAGATCCAAGGGCCATTCTAACTCACGGGTGCCTACCGTCCGCAATGGTGTGCAGCAAGGAAATCAGCACCAGACCTGGGCATCCAAGATCAAGGACTCCCAACCACAGGTAAAGGGGGGCACCAATCTAGAGCAACAATCAGATATATATGCGCAGATGCAAGAGAAAATGCTAACTTCAGGGCCATTATCGAGCAACTCAGGGCTGAAATAGCCGACTTAAGGAAATCACAGCAGGTTTCGTCTCCATCTCATTCAACACAGTTCCCTGTACAGAGGCCACATCGGATGAGAGTAACAATGAGGTACCCATGGACGTCCATCCAGGGGCAAAACCAACAAAAAGGAGAGTGTTAGCACAACCGGCCAATAACGAGGACAGAGATTTCAAAACAGAGGTCAAGGAAACCTTGAATAATATCAAAAATGCTCTCAGGGCGGTGGTCGAGTCGATTGCGGTATTGGACAGCATAGTCACAAAGATGGAGGCTGACCAAGTTAAAGCTTTACAATCAGCCGAGGCTACTCCGGCCCAAGTAATACCTAAGGTCAGGATCGTGCAGAAGGTGGCAACCCGTAGCGTCTCTCAGGAGAGAGCTTTTGAGGGTCCCAACAATGGCGGGACACCTTAACAATTTCGTAATTTGGCAGTGGGACTGCTGGGCTTCCATTCACAGAAGGCAGCTCTCAGCAGCAGTATATTAAATCACAGCCAATTCGACCACATGCTATTATGCTACAGGAGACGTTCACGGAAACAACGAGCCTGCCAGGCTACACCCATCACATCACGAAACCTCCAGATGGCCGCCGTATCTGCACATTTTTGTCCAAGAAGTACACTTACATTGAGCACAATTTGCACTTGGCAAATAGCAAGATTGAACACTCTCTTTTAGAAATTATACCTGGCAGCAACCTTAAAAATAGCATTTTCATACTCCACATATATAGCTCTCCAAAAGGCAGGCACCATCGCTTCACTCATTGTTATCAAAAGCCGTTAGGATCGCTGGGAAAGTGGACGCACCCATAGTTATAGCGGGAGATTTCAGCGCAACCCATCAAGCTTGGGGCTACCCTCGCACCACTGCCAAGGGAGCCGAGCTCTGGCAAGCGGTATCGGAACTGAATCTTACTTTGGTCACTGACCCCACGTTTCCTACCCGCGCTGGAAATTCTTGCTCTAGAGATACTACCCCAGACCTCACCTTTGTCACAACCACGGGGAGGTATCATGGTTTAAACTTAGGAGAAAACTTGGGGAGTGACCATTGTATTTTGAGTACGACATTACAAATTCAAGCAAAGCCCCCTAAAGCTTTCAAATTTACAGATTGGGACCTCTTTCGTAAGATCAGAGCGAAGAGCGCAGAAGAGAATAATGACTCACCGAATTTCGACAAGTGGCTGTCTCAGCTGGTCGAAGACGTCAAGTCGGCCACCAAAACGATAGAGACTGATCTTACGGTCAATAAAATGGATGGTAGGCTTGCTCATCTTCTTGAGGCTAAAAACGCCCTCCTAGCCAGGTGGAAAGCACACCGTATGAATCGAAGACTGCGAAAACGCATCGCAAGTCTTAACCAAGAAATAACGACTTACTGTTAGACACTGGAAAAACATCATTGGGACGAGATTTGCAACAAGGTGGATGGTCAGATGAAAGTTGGGGAAAATGGGACCTCCTGAAACACCTGCTGCAGGAGACCAAATCTAAATCCAACTAGACGCGCTTGGTGGACCGAATACTGCACTCAGAAAGGAAGGTTAAATCGGACACGGAAATAACGAAGTGTCTGGCACGGAGATACCTCCCTTTGGACACAACCCGGCCTCCTTCTGGCTACGCGCAATACACGGGATCACCAGCCTTCGAATCGGGCAAGCCCTTCCAGGAAGCAGAGGTCCGCACCATCTTAAACAATCTTAATGGGAACTCCAGCCCGGGCCCGGATGGCATTACAAACAAGACACTACGCAATTTAGACGATGAGTCTGTTACCTACCTCACCAAAGAAATCAATCGTATTTGGGAGACGGGAACTTTCCCTGAGCAATGGAAAAGGGCGTCGGTTATTCTCATACCTAAACCCGGCCGGAGTCCCAGTTTTAGCAACTTACGACCCATTTCACTGACGTCCTGTTTTGGCAAGGTCGCCGAGCATGTCGTCAACGATCGAATATCAAAGCACATAGAGAAGACTAACCTGTTTCCGTACAACATGGTAGGTTTTAGACCACACCTATCTACTCAGGACGTCATGAAAATGCTGAAGCATCACATCATAGATCAGGAGACAAAAGACGTTAGAGCTATTCTCGGTCTGGATCTTGAAAAGGCCTTTGACAATGTCTCGCACTCCCACATACTTGCCTCCATCTCTTCTCTCAACTTAGAAGCCAACTTTCACAAGTTCACCATCTCGTTCCCCAGGAATAGAAAAGCCACTATACAGCTTGGGGATCTCAAGTCTGAGCCCTACGATCTCGGTTCCTTCGGTGCCCCGCAGGGCTCAGTCGTCTCCCACTGCTTTTTAACATTGCAATGTGCGGCCTTGCTGCAAAGCTCGCAAACCAAGAAGGCATCAAATTCGCCATCTACGCGGATGACATCACCATATGGAGTGTCGGTGGCTCGGAGGGCTCTGTGGAGAGCTCTCTTCAAGAGGCCGTAGACTGTGTTGAAGTCTATATAAATGAAATGGGCCTCAAGCTCTCGCCAGCAAAGTCCGAACTTCTCTTATATCAACCCACGAGATGGGGACCCAAACCCAAAAACTGGCAGCCACTGGCTGACATCGACATTAGGCTGCACACGGCATCGGGGCAGCGTTTTCCAAGGGTGGACTTCATACGCGTTCTGGGCATGATTATCGAGGCTAATAGACAGAACGGCTGCACGATCGACCGTCTGACTTCTAAGGCGGAAGAAGTCATCCGACTAATCTCACGCATTTCACACAGTCGGGGTGGTCTTCGAGAGCACAACTTCCTCAGACTATTCCATGCATTCTTGATGAGCCACATAAGCTATGTCGCACCTATGCAGAGGTGGCAACTCCATGAAATAAATAAATTGAACATCCTCATAAGGAAAAGCATCAAGAAAGTTCTTGGAATTCCTATGCGCACAAGCACTGAGAACGTTATGAAACTTGGAGTCCACAACACGCTTGAAGAAGTTATCGAGGCTCAACAAACGGCACAGGTTGCCAGGCTTTTGATCACACCAGCGGGGAGAAAGATTCTGGTTGACACTGGAGTCAACCCCCTGACGCTCGAAGTGCAAAATACGCTACTCGATGATTATATACGCTCTCGCATCAAATTATGCCCCCTTCCACGAAATATGCATCCACAGTACAACGCGGGCAGGCGTGTCGCTCGAGCCTCCTCTCTTTTAGCTCAAGCTCACAAACACTCGTCTGTTTCATGCTTTGTTGATGCCGCCCAGTATGGTGTTTCCACTCGCTTTACGGTAGTATCTGTAGATACTAAGGGTCAGATTTTATCCTCGGCGTCGGTTCGAACCACTTCTTCGTACAAAGCAGAACAGATGGGCATTGCACTAGCACTCCTTGATCCACAAAGGACTGATATTTATACGGACTCTAAACCCGCTGCTAGGGCCTTCGCTTCTGGTTCCGTGTGCAAGGAAGTTTTGAGAATTCTCGCTCACAAGGAACTCACCCACCACACAATTATTTGGTTCCCTGCTCACCTTGGCTTGAGGGTCGGAGGCCTTCCCAATGTCAACGAGCTAGCCCCACTCCAAGGCACGAGGCTTCACTTACCGCGCCGGGACTTGTGCTTCTGAGACAGAAGTGTCAGCCCCCAGCCTTCATTTTAGGGACATTTTGACTACTTTTAACGAGATCACGAAGCATTATAAATTAGGCCGTAGGTCCTTTCCATTGCCACACGAAAAGTTGTCTAGGCCACAGGAAATCTCTCTTCGCATGCTTCAGACGGGAACATACCCTAGCCTCGTAGTCTATAGCCATTACTCCGATATTTCAGAACTTTGTCCGGACTGCCAGAATCGCAGTGATTTTAACCACATGCTCTGGAGGTGCCCCTCTTTACAAAGAAAAAATGAAGAACTTTCTGAGAACTCCTTTCATTTAATGCTCACGAGTCCGGTTCTCATAGAACAACTCAAGGCTGTCCAGAAGGCCCACGATGCGGTGGTGAGGCTAGGCCTCCCCGTCCCAACGTGGGAGCGGCCCGCGATCCTACCCCTATAAAACGGGGGTGGAATACTTCAGGACCCCAATAAAAGTTTTTCATCCATCCATTCATCTTAGCAAACATCGGCGACATTGAGCGTATCTGTCTATCTACCTATCTAGCCGCATACGACTTTTAGCTCTGCTGGCCGTTTCGATAATTGTATCAACACCAAAATTTGTATGGCATAACAAGACTTTATGAAGAACATCTTTGACTAGTCATCACATGAAAATGATATGTATGTCATAAATGTTATGATTTACATTTCATATTCCAGCAGCTCTTGAGGTGGTTTAGTTCACATGGCATGTTGAAAAACTGGTATGGTATAGTATGATTGCATTGCGAACACAAGCGACAGACCCTAACATAAAAATCATGACATGCTGTCATGTAACAACATGACTACATGCCACGCTCATGATGCTTTGGCGGCCGTTTCGCTAGCTTCACTTGCACCAAATCAGGTATTACGTGAGGCCAATGGATGACGAAGGCATGCGACTGTTGCAATCATTGCAAAGGTGTAATCACAAGATGCGTGTCATGTCAGAACATGACTATCTGCCACAGTCAAGGCACCAATACATTTCGACGTGACGCGGTGCGCGTTCTCACCGGCGTTCATTTGGTCGCGTCACGCTGGCGTTGCCACGCCAGGCGCTGGACCAGCCATATTCTCGCAGGAGCGCGCCGTTCTGCTTTGCTTTGACGCATGTGTGTTTCAACGTGTCCAGCGTACCTCCATCACGAAAAGAGGGAGACGCAGTATTGTCTGGGTAACGCATCGGTGTGAAATTCGGCATGTCACATTTCACGCGGGTTGCCGTTGCGCCGCGCCGCCGGATGCTGGTAGCGCTTGGCGCCAGACTAAAGAGTGCTCGCGTTTGGGTAACGTAGCGTCACTGTGCCCAGTGTGCGGGCGTGTCAACGCTACATAGGAGTATATTGGGCCCTTCATGATGCGCTCGCGCCTGTTTTGCTAGCGCACATATACCAAATTTGGTGTTACGTGACATCAATGAATGACGAAATATATGACTGGTGCAAACATGAAAATGATGACACGCGTGTCATGTAAAACATGACAACATAACACACTCATAGTGTGGTCGCGACCGTTTTGATAGCTCCACATATACTAAATTCGGTATCCCCTGGACGTGAATAGATGACCAAGGGAAACGACAGATCTAAACATGATAATTAGCACATTGAAGTGATCTACGCCATCATTTACCTCCACCTTGTAGGGCTGCGCTAATTTTGAAGTGACATATAAACATTTCTCATTCGTGCTTCGCATATCATCGATTCCCACTGTACGTAGGATCCACCAATTTTTTGAGTAGTCATAACATGAAAAGGATGGTATGTGTGTCATGAATATCATGACTTACATTCCATGGTCCTGCAGCTCTATACAAAAGCTGAAATACAAAAGCTGAAAGTATGCCACTTATTTCTCAAAATTTATGCATCACATGTTTGCGTTTACAGTCTCCACGCACATAATTACACTACCGTCAACATAACGTCTACGCATGAGTTTAAACAAACACTAGCAGTTTCATACCTATGCTGATTCACGTGCCTTCGCATGAATTCTTGCGGCATCCGAATGCGAAGCAGTCACACATGCCAACGGGCACTGAGTTTCGCTTTGTGCACTAAGCATCTCCTAACAGAGTGCAAGTTGAATGGCAAGCACGCATCCATGAAGCACCGGTAAAAGCACAAGCGCTGCCTGCCAGCACGTCCATGCTTCCGCACCCCAGAGCAAAGATGGCAGTCTCGGGCGACGGTAAAGAGAGGAAATCTCCCCGCGGTCTCACGTGACAGCAGTTGGCCAATCTGACTGAAGCCATACGCGCGTGCGTACTCATTTGAAGCCATACGCGCGTGCGTACTCATTTTGAACCTTTTGCGTAATATTGAATAACACTAATTGCCATTCGCAAGATCACGTGCAAGAAATGCACCAATTACAGACGCGGATGGGTGAGAAAAAGAGGAATAAGCGAGAGAGTAAAGAGGACGGTTCGTGAACAATGTGTGACGCTACCTTGGCAGCTTGTTTCATCTAGGGACCTTTGCGAGACATCATGAAGCTCTTGTTTATTGATTGATATGTGGGCTTTAACGTCCCAAAACCACCTTATGATTATGAGAGACGCCGTAGTGGAGGGCTCCGGAAATTTTGACCACCTGGACTTTTTTAACGTGCACCCAAATCTGAGCATATGGGCCTACAGCATTTCCGCCTCCATCGCAAATGTAGCCACCGCAGCCGGGATTCGATCCCGCTACCCGCAGGTCAGCAGCTGAGTACCATAGCCACTTGACCACCACGGTGGGGCAGAAGCTGTTGTTAATCCGCCACGTATTTGATTGGTCTTCCCAACCCTCACTATAATCTGGTCACGTGATACGCTCTTCACCGTCTCTTTGACCGTCTCCCTCTCTGTCCATTTACTCCCGCGAACGGCAGAAAGACATTTTCAATGCATTGCTTTCGCTCTCCCGGTATTGTTTCAGGTGTCTAAACATTTTTATGGCTGCTCGCACAGAACATTGTGCATCTGTGTCATTGTCCCTCTGTCACGTAATGGGGCCATTGTCCAGAAAAATCACAGCTTGTTTACGGAGTGAATGATGATGAGTAAAGCGAAACGTCCATGCGTCCGTCCACCCGTATGTGCGTCCATGCATTCTTGCGTCCATGCGTGCGTTTGTTCGTGTGTCTGTCCGTCTATGCATCCATTCATGCGTCCATGCATCCATCCGTCCGTCCGTCCGTCCGTCCATGCATCCCCGTATGTCTGTCTGTCTGTCTTTCCGCCCGTACGCCCGTGCATCCAGTGAACAATCCGAGTACCGCCATCTCGGATCATTTCATCATGTATTCATCATATACAAGTACCACCATCCAGCGCACACTCTAAGGACTAAATGAGAGGTAACTACTACGACGACACGTGATGTGGCCCACGGCGTGAACAGCTTCACCCCTAAAAATAAAGCAAAATTATTTGTTTCGTCACTGGTGTTCAACCCTCATTGCGCGCTCCCCAGACAATTGTGGTACTTCACACCCATGCTTGCAGGAGGTGAATATATGCCAAGTGTCAATGCTGCGGAACGAATCTCAAAACATATCATTTTCTATCAACCCTAAGGTAACCTTCATGGTATTGAAATAAATGCTTCCTTAAGACAAGATATAAAAGCCAACAGGGAACATTGTGCCCTTAAGACGAATTGGAGATCGTTGTGACTAGTTAATGGCGAATACCCCTTTCGATGGCCCTTACGGTGCCTTCCGAGCCTTCATAAATAAAACAAAAAGCTATGTTATACATGTTCGTCAAAATTCACGTTATGCTAAAGTAAAAACGTTCGCATAGGTACAAATGCACATGACTGCATAAGCCCGTCTATATGCAAAGTCATTATGACGTCACAGATTTTCAAAATGGGTTACCCCATCATGACGTCATCCCATGGCATACTCGCATTATCAAAATTGTACAGATCCTGGATTAGGCATGTGTGCAATACCACGTGAGCTGTAGTAATGTTTCATGAGTTTAAATAAGGCGTGCGCAAGAGCAGTGCAGAAAGGTATTTTCGTTTTCTAAAAAGAGAAAAATTGACTGCATTCGCACCGTTTCGCTCTCGTCACTAGCTGCACTGCCAGTTAGGTTTTTGCTTAACAACCATCACAGATGGAAGTGCCACTCACAGCGCAATCTTGCATGACATCAAAGAAGAAGCCAGTGAAAGCGCGTTGCAACATGAAAGGAGGGGCTGGCCTTCCATCGCATACACAGAAGGGGTGGTTCAGTAAGAGTCGTCGGCAGCTGTAGAAAGTGAGTTGGAAAAACTGAAAGAAGCCAGGCTTTGTCGTCAGAACGAATGCAAGAGAAGGAAGCAAACCGAAGAGACAGAGGAAAAACGAGCTTCACGTCTTGAGAAGCGTTACCGGAGAACTTAGCTAAACAACTAACTTATACGTAACTCTCACTGCACCCACACAAGCGAAACTGACTTAAGCCACAGCCATTTTTTAGAGCCATGCTGTAACACCCATCGCTTCTGCAGCTTGCGATGTAGATACAAAGCTATCATCATCATGCCAGCTTGACAACGTCAAGCGAAGATGAGCATAGCTCTACCTAGGGAAGCCAAGCGAGGCATAGCTAAGCCTAGTTAAGTCTGCTCTGAAATGTTAATGGGTTCGTTTCATGCAAAACATCCTAGGCATCATGACGATCATTTGAAGTTGAGCTAAAATGTCATCGTAATCTATTGAATTAAGGATTTTTGAGTGCCAAGACATTTCAGAGAGAACAAATTTTGGTCACGTGAGAAAATTTTGAATTTCGCAGAGTGTCATCTCAGTGATAATTACCAAAAACTTATTTTAAGATAACAATATCTGGGGTTTCACATTGCAAGACCACAATATGATTAAAAGTTATTGCTATACCACCATTTCTTGGTTTAATACCAAAATAGTCCTCCATATCACTGAAAAGCGCTTGTCGAAGCTGTTCGAAGCACATTTATATTAATGCGATTTTTGATCAATTAAATTTTTATTCTTGTAATGGTGCACTACGTATCAATATTTGAGTAGTCTCTGGAACGTAAGTTTTGTGTTAAAATTATTATACGGCCTCTGATCTTTCTATATTGTATGATCGCAACTCACAAACCTTATAAATTAATCGTGCAGTTTCTCATTGCGACGCAGTTTACACCACGTGGTGCTCTTATGAAAGGCAGCCCAATGCCTGATTCGAAATGGAATGCTTAGTTCTTCTCTACGCTTAATTTCAACACTACTATTTATGTTTTCAGTAATATTTGCGGTTCTTCATTGTAGGTTTCATCTCATTAGTGATACAGCATCTTTCTCGTTGAAGTTCCCTGCTCAACGAGCAAATTATTTTGTACATCTATATCTTTATGCCGGTTAGTTTTATTTATCAAATGCCTAGACACTCGTTTCTTGTTTATTTGAAATGGCATAGTTGCTCTCCGGAAAGTAAAATGTTAGATAGGGTCGTGTAAGTTGGGCATTTTGAAACAGTCAAAAAAAAGAGGATTGAAGTTGGCCGATAGATTGTAAGACGCGTTTCATATCAGCATTTAACTTGTACTAATTTTACGTTCAGGATCACTTGCCGCATGGCGCCGCTTGTCACGACTCATTTTATAACATAGTTCTTATTGAACGAAAATAAAGTTTTAAGCCTATTGGAGGCCTTCTCCTTGTAATTGAGTAGGTGATACCTCACTTGAACATGAAATAAGAAACAGGTGAAGAAGCAAGATTCAAGATTACCAAGACTGGCATATGCTTTGTGTCTGTGTAAGGGCAGCTGGCCTTTGGTAGTAACGAAGGAGATTGTATTGTTCATTACGAGTAACTAGGACCAGTTTCAGCTGGCATCGATGTTCTGAGGTACCTAGTAGGTGAGGCACCTCTTTCTCTCTCCAATGTTAATGAGCTTGAGGCTTGGGATAAACTTGCAGCCTGTGCTCCTTGTGCCCCATACAGTCAAAGCCCTACGATGGATTGCGAAGTGTCACGGCGATTAGCATTGCCTGAAATGTTTCCTCTGTTTTCTTTTATATTAACATTTTTTTTGTAAACACCAACACGGTGTTCTAGCGGTTAAGATGCTCGACATTTGTCGCGCAGATCACAGGGTCGAGTCCCTTGTTATTACTATGCCTGTTCATATCTAATATCTTACTCTGGCTTAGGCAACTGGCAGGCCCATCTAAAATAGAAATGATTGAACATGCTTTTTATATTCTTACAGAATCGACTTTGAAACTAATTGACGGGCTGTCTATGAGAGCGTAGGCCTACACGATTTCACTGAATGTTTACCGCATGGTACACCCTCTCAAATAAATCACCAAGCTTTGTCAAGAATTAGTTGTGTCTGGGTACGTACTTCTCCTAAAAAAACAGGTCTTTTGAGCCAATTTTGGTCACAACGTACGTGTATTTCGTGAATAGAAAAAAATATCCTCCAAAGTTATCTCTTATTCTGCGGAACAAGGCACGTATCATACGTATATTTTAGTCAGAACAAAGAAAGAGGGAAAGAGTATCAAGAATATGTATGAAAGTTAACTCTGCTTAGTACAGTTTATTATCCTACACGTGGGAAGACCGGAACAAGCAAGTCAGAGTCAACAAATACTTCTTGTTGGTGGCGCTGGGTGGTGCAGCGTGTTCAGAGAAGCGTGCGCAGATGATCCTGGCTATAGTACACTCTTCATATGTAACGCGGGTATGCTGCAGGTATGTGGTGCCACATCATGTTAAGAGCGTATGATATACCCCAGTGGAGACATTTTTGTTTAGGAGGCTTGATCGACAACCGTTAAGGCTACTGGTGAGATCGGTGGTTGTGATTCAACGTGAGCCAACAACGGTACTTGAACAGCACTAAGTAACAATGAATGCACATGGAGTCTAATCGCGCGTACTGCAACAACGCCAATAGCACCTTCCTTGTTCACAACTCACTAAAGAACTCGCTCTAACAGAGCGAGTTCTTTAGTGAGTTGTGAACAAGTTGTGAACTACGTCTGCCCTGCGCAGAGAAGTCTTACTTGCAAGCCACCCCCGATTGGCATAAGCAAAACTGAGGATAATAAGCTAATTTTTTCAACTCTGGATCCCAAAGTTTGCGCGATAGATAACTTTGCTAGAGAAGTGTGCTCTGAAACATACAAGGAATAGGCACGGCGGCTTATGAAAAGGGGGACAAAGTTTGAGACAATCGTAGGAGAAAAATTGGCCCCGCATCTGCATGTTTCACTGCGAATGTCGTCGAAAGACGATACTCTTCCAAGTGGGGAGAGTGAATAAAGCGTTTATTTGATGTTCTGCACGAGAAAATTGGTCAATTGTATTCTGGAAGCGCTGCGTTAGAGAGTCTCGATCTGTGCTACGAAGGCGAACGAGCGCGTCGACGCACGTTATTCCCGAGCGATATCTGGCAGTTATGTTCGAAAATGAAGGAAGGCGTATGCACCCACGGAGAAAGATGCACACATGTCTCGGAGGCGATAAAGTGTAGAACGCAAAGGGACGGGCTGGTGCCACCACTGTACTGCCTTAAGAAAGCGTTGGAAACACTTACCTTCTTGAGCATCGCGTTGCACTGTCATCGCAGCGTGATAAACACTCTGGGTCTTGGAATTACTTATGTGTGTCTTCTGTAGTATAAAGACACAGATACAAAATATTGACGTGTTGTTATGGTGCCTCAGGTATGCGCAATAATCAATTTTTAATTGACAGTCGCACGAGCATGAATGCTGAAACATGAGTAATATTGGTGGGTGCTGCGGATGGGGTTGGCCGTTGGAGGTATCACTTGATGTCATTTGAGGTATTGTTACGGTGGACTAACAGACACTTGTTCAGACAGACAGAAAGAAAGAAAAAAAGAAAAAAAGGAAGAAAGAGAGACAGACAGACCAAACTTTTGCGTCAAAATACCCGAAGAAAGACTATCGTCTTTAAAAATTGGCGCGTATATGCGTCCTTCGCTTCATAGATAGTCGACAGATAATAGTGCACAGTCTGTAGGCACTGCAGCAGATATGAACACCATGTGGCAGTAATGTAGAGAAACGAAAGCTTTGAAAAACGCAAATACACTGGTAGGTGGCAGCATGCCCCATGTCGTTTTAGTGAAACGTAGGCAACACCCGTTTTCGTCTTTCATGGCATGCCTTTGTCAGCGCAGCATTGTAGTCATTAGAATCACATATCTGTGTATTTTCTAAATAAAAACACTACTAATACTTACGTATTGATGTTGCAACTCAAATGTGCGTATTTTTTTCTTTTTGATTGACAATGTTCACTGGTATGAACGCAGCCGCCAGATCAAGATGATTGAACGTTGAGCAAGGGCTTAAATTTTTCCTGGTTGGCTGAATAGATTGACAGACAGACAAACAAAACGACAGACACACAGACGAATACATCTGCATTGAAGTATCCCTAGAAAAAGTATCATCCGTAATACTTAAGGTAGGCGACTTCACTGACGGGGTCAGTACACTGCTGCCACATAAATACACTGCATCGTTTTCCAATCGTTACATCGTTACAAAGCTGAATATTATTTTCACGGCATTGAATTTGTATTTTTCACGTCACTTGTTCCTTTCGCGGCCCCCCGTTTCTGACCAGCCATGGCGAAGAGACTAGTGGGCGGGAAGAAGAAATGACAGACCTCCCCCGGTGTCGCGATCACAGCTTCCGGATAACCGACTTCTATGTTCTTTTCGTTTTTCACTTCCTTCTCTTTGTTATGAGCATGCTCCAATCGCAGTTGTGGCACCTCTCTGTTAGGCATTTTCCCTCGACTTTTTACTGGTAACCTATTGTGACGTCGAAACCAAGGTCGCTACTTCCATGTTTTTCTTTTTCCCGAACCTCATTCACAGCAACTTTCCGAGACATACATTGGTATGAGGACATACATTGGTATTGGGACATCCATTCTCCTGTATATGCTACGTTCAGTCTTCTTAAATCTAACTCGCCGTGATGAGCACCCGCTTACTGGCTCTGACTACGTCGCATCTAACGGGCTCTGACACCCGCTTGTTCTCGCAGTTAGTGTTTCTCACCCAGCCGTCTCTCGAGACGGCTGGGTGAGAAACACTAACGCGAACTTGAGTACCATACTAGCGTTCGCAAACAGAATTGAAGCGGTTATGATGAAGTTGTGATCCGTCGTGTCCGGGAATTCGGTATTGGTGTAGCTGATAACAGTACAACTGCTTGCGCAGTAATTCGTTCGCCATAAATTCAGTGGTATTATTGAAATTTTGACATTTCTTCGGGACGAGTAGTTGCGCTTTGACGTTACTACTCGTGACTAGTGCTCGCGCACCACGTGAGGTCAGCTTGCATCTCTCGCGCTTGAATTTCATTTATAAATATGTCAAACTACGTGCAACATTTCACACTCCTAAAAAATGAGGCCTTATATTTACTTCTGTTTCTTTTGTTCTCGCTGCTGTATCACTGCGTACCTAAAAAGGCAATGGCCTGAGTAACGGAGTTTTTCGCGATTCTTGAAAGAAGTGCGCCTCATATTTCGTTTGCACTGTGGCGGCTACGGAAAACCAAGCCTTTTTGCCCAGTCAGGAGATGCAGTATGTGCGAATGCAAAGCAAGGCCCAATTGGGGACGATTCCCAAACAAAGCTTGCGGCCGACAGAGGTGACGTCTGCTGTTGCTTCACGCTTCGTCGCGTATCTCGCGTTCGCTGGAAGGAACTCCGAAAAAGCGCTGGTGGTGGCGTTGCCGATTCGAATTGCTTTAAAAATGTGCCAACTCCAGCGTCACTCAGGCTTGAAAAGCACGTGCCCCAGGGGCCCTGGCAAACTCACGCTGCAGCCACTCACCATACTTGGCTCTTGCACCATATATCATAATTGCGTATATATTTCTTTATTTTGGTCGTGGTAGGTGGTATTTTTCTTGTTTTTGCATGTTTGCTGAAACGACGCTTGATGTCACGTTCGTATCAAAGCAGAATCACGTTGAAGGAACATTTGAAGTGTCTCAGTCAGTAAGGTAGCATATCCTAACCGGCCAGAATCGTTGCGGATCATCCGCTATGTTATAAAAAGTGAGAAAAAAAAACACAAACAGGAATTGCTGTTGTTGTTTAACAGCAATAATTACAACAACGACGACGACTAGAAACAATGATGAGCTGGATGGTCAATGGCTCTCTTGCGCATTGCTACAAACGCAAATGTGCTTCAACGGCTCATTTTATTATGCTCCAGATTTAGTAATCTTCATAGTTGACTTGACTCTATTCGTTCAAAGAAAGCACTGTTGTGCTTATAGGAACTCGTTCTTGCTAATGTGATTGAAGCGTTTCAAGCATGTCATATATAAATTAAAAGGCAAAAACATTTCTATTGCCACTTATGTTTCGAAATCGAATGTGCGGCCATCGAGGCATAGCAGTCATGATGAACGATTGTTGGCCAGAAGTTTGGGGGTTTTATTTAGACCGGGCGCTCAAATCTTGATGGAGGTCAAATACTAAAGGACTGTGTACTTGGCAGGTGTATGAAGACTATGGGCTTAATATTTCCGAATCCTTGCGCTTCGGCACGCTCCGTAATCATATCATGGTTGTGCCACGTAAAACCTCCGATATTGTCAACCGAAGTGAATGGACCAGGCAATGAAAATATTTTAGTTCGTTATTACGGAAACACTACTAAAGCATTTAATGAAACGTCAATGTACGAAGCTGTTGTCTGCGTTCTTTCATTTCACTGTTGATATTTCTTCTTACTGCCGCGGTTGATACGATTATCAAGAAAGGTTAGTGTAGTTGCTCGTAAAGTGAATGCATTAGAAGAAAAAAAGAAGAATCTATCCATTATTAATTATTGTCAGAAACACGCCAATGCATGTGCGACCGATTTTGGAAGGTCTTTGTTTGCGATACGGTAAAGTAAAATGATATTGAAATACAAAAGCTTGTAAAAAAAAGGGTGTGTCCAACGAAACACGATTGCATGACTGCGGCAATTATGCAATGTTCAGATTAGACCAGCAGTTGCTTTCGGTTGCTTTCTTCACGCTTTGGAGACCAGAGAGCAATTCTTCCTTCGACCCACAGAATTTGTTTGCCAGTGCTTCTCGCTGTGGCTTGCGAGCCGCGAAAGTACCTACATTAGCGCATCATGACACAAGAAGCCAGTCGAGAAAAGCGTGCATCAGTAAAATACCGGAATCCTGATGAAGCAGCTAGTGTACGCGTTCTACTGATAACCAAAAACTGAGAAGTAATAACACATTTCAAATACTTGGATCGGGCTTCCGTCTTGAATCCTTGCACACACTAGCAGCTGAACAAATTGATTCAGCGCCTTCTGGCGCTTATGCCCTCTGAACTTTCTAAGCGTTAAGTTGAGCTGTTAATAGTTATGTGCTTTTTCTGTCCTATTTTCTCGAAGGGCTAACACGGGACCGAAAATGTCTTATTGGTGCAAGAACCACGCTAGAAGCAATGGAACGGCCATCAAGATTAGAATCACGGGGACGCACTTAGTAGCCATTCTCTGGAAGACGCGTTGCCCACTTTCTCTTGCACCTTCCCGACTTCTTCAATGCTGAACCACTATCTGCGAGAATCGCAGCGACAAAATCAAGAGAGAAC
>WOVY01014252.1:0-25025 GCA_013436015.1 Rhipicephalus annulatus | reverse complement strand
CCCCGTTCGTTCCTCGTAAAGAGCCATCTACTCTACCAGCCGGATACCTTTCAACCGATCGATCGTTTCCACTGGGCCTTATAGGGGCGAAGCTCCTTAAAGCGGCACCCGTTTGTCACAGAACGAGCGCCAAAAATGAGCGCGCCGCCAAATTCTTGCGACAACGGGCGGGAGAAACGCCGCGAGGTTCAAAAGAAAAAAAAAAGAAAACATCCAAGGCTCCCCGGGCGCGCACTCTCCCCGCAGAAGCATGGCTTCCGCCGACGAACCTCCTCACCCCACAATCGCGGCCCAGCAAGGCCTCGATATTTCTAGAACGAAGGAGCGGTGGCCACGCCGAGCTGAGTCATCCGACGCGGAGGGTAGACAAACCGTCTAGCCTCTCCCCAGCCTTCGCTGCGTATCGCGCCGACGAAAGGACGAGAAATTTCTGGAAGGTGGCGCGGAAGGTATTTAATCGAGCGGCCGAGACGAGAAGCAGGAGGAGACGGAAGTGAGCGCCAGAGCGCGTAGGGATTCCGCCGTGTAGTCGGCGAAGTTTTGGTCCCTAGGGACGAGGCCGGAGATGAAGAAGATTTCCACCTGAGGGGTGACGACTCGAGCTACCGGCAAGAGCGTGTGTTTACCGCTATCGAGCGAAGGACGCGGGCAACAGCTGCGTGTGTGAAGCCGACGGATTTCCGGCGAAGAAGTTTGAAGCTTGGAGAGGGGCCATTTGAGGACGCGAGGTTTCCTGGAAGAGAAACCTCGACGGCTGCGGAACGACAACAACGCTGGACTTTGAGTGAGTGATTCTCGAAGAGTATCATCTAGACTTTGGTTCCAAGAACTTTGGACTGAATAGGTTTTCTATCTCTTTAGTCTTTAAGTGTCTTGGTTGTTCAATGCATGCGACTGCATTGTAGTGTGTATTGTTGTCCGTGTCCGTTGTTTCAAGTGTGGCTGATTGTATTGTGTAGTACGTTGATTGATTGGTTTGATTGGTGACATATTGTATGCAACTATTGTGGAGTGTGCATTTCTGATGTATTGTTTTCGATCTGCCATTATTGAGAATATAATTTGTTTGTTTATCAACTCTCGGCTCTGACTTGTTCTTTGGGCCACAGCCGGCGTCCGCTGGCGCACCAAAAAGGACCACTTCTAAATTGTCCACGCTTTCGTGGTGCGGTTCGGGGGGCCGATACTTCGGCTCTTGGAATTAGCCCGGCGATCGCCTCCCTAATTAACGGGACCGGTGTGACAATTAATCTGGCGTCCGCGATACAGGACCTTTTGGTGCACAGTGTGTCCAAAGTAGTGAGAAAGAGCCTCGAGTTGTTGATAGTGCTATCAGAACGATTTTGTGTGTTGTTCAGTGTTCTCGTTAACGACTGCAGGGGAGTGTTCCGATAGACTGATTTAGGCAGGTACGTTTTGCACGCGGCAAGGTTTTATTTGCGAGTTGCGAGACACCATGGATCTCGAAAAGTTAGTTGCTCTTGGTGAGAAGATGGGTCTTGCTGGTGCCGAATTACGGAAGTGGGTTACCCAGAAGGAAAAAGAAGAAAGAGAGAGGGCCAAGGAAGAAAAAGCAGCTGAGTTGGAGAGAGAAAAGTTGGCAGCCGAAAGGGCGAGAGAAGAAAGAGAGGCAAAGGAGCGACAGCTGAAAGAAGAAAGAGAGGCAAGGGAGCGACAGCTGAAAGAAGAAAGAGAGCTGCAATTGAAGTTGGAGCTGGAGAAAGAAAGACTGGCAGCTGAAAGGGCGAAAGAGGAAAGAGAGGAAAGGGAACGGCAGCGACAGCACGAGATGGAACTCGAGCGGCTCCGTTTGCAACAGCGAAGCGAAACTCCCGTCCAAGATAGAGTTGAAAGCAGCGAACGGGAGGATCACGGCTTCCGCTTGAACCCAAGCAAGCTGCTCGTAGCGTTTGATGGAAGGAAGGACGACCTAGACGCGTACCTCCACAGATTTGAGACGATTGCGAGGAGCCAGAATTGGCCGGAACAGCAATGGGCAACTGCTTTGAGTACCTGCTTGAGTGGTGAAGCGCTCAGTGTGTACGGTAGGCTGACGCCGACCGATGCAGCCAACTACGCAAAGGTGAAAGCGGCTTTGTTGAAGCGATTTAGATTCACTGTGGAAGGATTCCGGGACAGATTTCGGACAGGAAAGCCAGCTGACGGTGAGACGGCTACGCAGTATGCCGCCCGACTTTGCCATTATTTCGACAGATGGATTGAACTTTCAGGGACAGCGCAGGAGTACGAGGAGCTTAGAGAGCTGCTAATTAGAGAACAATTTCTTACTAGTTGCCACCCAAGCCTGTCACTGTACTTAAAAGAGAGGAAGGCTGACTCACTTGAAGACATGCTCGAATTGGCTGATCAATTCTTGGAAGCGCAAGGTGGCACTAATTTGGCCAAGGTAAAGAAGGAGTGTCCCTATGATTCGAAGAAATTGGCTCCCGAAGAAAAGAAGCGTGCACCAGAGAGCATTCCGCGATGTTTTCTGTGCAACCGAGTGGGTCATCGCGCGAAAAACTGTAGAACGATCTTTACGAGCCCTACGGCAGTAAAATGTTTCAAGTGTGGTCAGACTGGGCACAAAGCAGACGCTTGTCGGAACGGAGTGAGTCAAACTCACCAGGTATCTTGTGTGCAAGTGGCACCGAAATCCGATAATAATGCCGTCAGTGATGGATTCGTAGAGTTGAAAAACGGGAGAAAATTCCTATTGTGGGTGCTGTAGTGTCAAAACAGCCAACCGGTATTACGAAGGGAATGCCAGCGCTGCCTGGAAAAGTTGCGGACAAAAAGATTACGGTGTTAAGAGATACCGGTAGCTCCACTGTTATCGTGCGGAGAGATTTGGTACGGGAAAGGGAGTTAACAGGCAAAACGAAACCGGTTTGCTTAATTGACCGTACAGTTCGGATGCTTCCCGAAGCAGAGATTGAGGTGGAAACCCCGTACTTCAGCGGGAAAGTTACCGCTCTATGTATGACGACCCCCCTTTACGACCTTGTCATCGGAAACATCGACGGGGCGCGAGGGCCAAGTGATCCAGAATGGTTAGGAGAAGTCCCGAAGATAGAGCCCTCGCCAACACAGCGGCCGCGAGATACAGTGGAGGAGCATCCCGTGACGGATCTCACTAGAGCTCGAGGCGAAGCCGCGGCGCTAGAGACAGCGAAGGAGAAGACGATCGTGTCGAATAAGTTCACGGGCCGAACAACCGGACTTACGTCGGCACGACCTCAACCGACCGACAGTGTAAAGGAGACGGAGTTGGCCAGCCGGGCAAGATTTAGAGGCATGATCAAGCGGGTAAATAAACAGACAGGACCCGTCGAATGTAATGACGCATTAACGGTGTCGGAAGAGACAACGATGGCTGAGACGACGCCTCAGATATTGTCGTTGGAAAGGGCTCGCCGAAAAAGATCGTGGAAACACAAGAACAGATCGAGAGAGCACCGCAAGAAAGGACGCAAGCGCAGCTCAAAGTACACAGGATAAGTGCTGAGGTCAAAGCAGAATGTGTTTGGCAGTGTTGAGTGCCATATGTTGTGTTAATATTGTGTTATCCTGTGTCACAAGTGTCGAAGTGTTGTGCTGTGATGTGATGAATAGTATTGGACCATTGTTGTAATGAGAGAACTTCGTACAATTGTATTATTGGGAATGTGTGGTGCAGTGTTGTACTCATGTGCTTGTGGTGGTGTTTTCACGTGTTGTTTAATTGAATTACAATGTACAATTGTATTAGGTGATATATTGTGAATGTGAAGTGTCATGAGCGACTGATGGTGTTACAGTCTGTGAGAGTGTGTGGTGACTTTTCGCGCTCGTTTGTGTGGTTTTGAATATTATGAGATAATATTCTTAAAGTGGGGGGCAGTGTCACAGAACGAGCGCCAAAAATGAGCGCGCCGCCAAATTCTTGCGACAACGGGCGGGAGAAACGCCGCGAGGTCAAAAGAAAAAAAAAGAAAACATCCAAGGCTCCCCGGGCGCGCACTCTCCCCGCAGAAGCATGGCTTCGCAGAAGTCAAAAAAAAAAGAAAACATCCAAGGTTCCCCGGGCGCGCGCTCTCCCCGCAGAAGCATGGCTTCGCCGACGAACCTCCTCACCCCACATCGGCGGCCCAGCAAGGCCGCGATATTTCTAGAACGAAGGAGGCGTGGCCACGCCGAGCTGAGTCATCCGACGCGGAGGGTAGACAACCGTCTAGCCTCTCCCCAGCCTTCGCTGCGTATCGCGCCGACGAAAGGACGAGAAATTTCTGGAAGGTGGCGCGGAAGGTATTTAATTGAGCGGCCGAGACGAGAAAACAGGAGGTGACGGAAGTTAACGCCGGAGCGCGTAGGAATTCCGCCGTGGAGTCGGCGAAGTTTTGGTCCGTAGGGACGGCTCGAGCTACAGGCAAGAGCGTGGGTTTACCGCTATCGAGCGAAGACGCGGGCAACAGCTGCGTGTGTGAAGACGACGGATTTCCGGCGAAGAAGTTTGAAGCTTGGAGATTGGCCTATTGAAGACGGGAGTTTTCCTGGAAGAGAAACTCCGGCGAGGTTTCCTGGAAGAGAAACTTCGAGAGCTGCGGAACGACAACAACGCTGGACTTTGAGTGAGTGATTCTCGGAAGAGTATCATTCGGACTTTTGTTCCAAGGACTTTGGACTGAATAGGTTTGCTATCTCTTTAGTCCTTAAGTGTCTTGGTTGTTCAATGCATGCGACTGCATTATAGTGCGTATCGTTGTCTGTGTCCGTTGTTTTGAGTGTGGCCGATTGTGTTGTGTAGTACGTTGATTGATTGGTTTGATTGGTGACATATTGTATGCAACTATTGTGGAGTGTGCATTTCTGTGTTTTGTTTTCGATCTGCGATTATTGAGAATATAATTTGTTTGTTTATCAACTCTCGGCTCTGACTTGTTCTTTGGGCCACAGCCGGCGTCCGCTGGCGCGCCAAAAAGGACCACTTCAAAATTGTCCACGCTTTCGTGGTGCGGTTCGGGGGGCCGATACTTCGGCTCTTGGAATTAGCCCGGCGATCGCCTCCCTAATAAACGGGACAGGTGTGACACCGTTCGTCCTTCGTTGTAGTCCATGAAGTAGTTGTAGTGTGTAGCCAGTATACTTCCCCTTTTTTGTGGCCTGCCAGAGCCGTAAAGATCCATCTTTTCTACAAGCCGGATACCTTTTCAAACAATTGATGTTTCCATCGAACCTTTTAAGTGCCAAGCTCCTTAAAGCGGCACCCGTTCGTTAATAGTAGTAGTCCTGGTTCCAGTGGTAGTGTGTAACCAGTCTACTTACTCGTTTTTGAGCCCTGCGAGTGGCGTAAAAAGCCATTTTCACTACCAACCGGATACCTTTTCAACCGATCGATGTTTCCACTCAACCTTTTAGGGGCGAAGTTGCTTAAAGCGGTGCCCGTTCGTTCATCGTACGAGTCCTGGTTCTAGTGGTAGTGTGTAACCAGTATACTTACCCGTTTGTGAGCCCTGCCAGTGCCGTAAAGAGCCACCTTCTCTACCAGCCGGATACATTTTTAACCGATCATTGTTTCCACTCAACCTTTCAAGGGGGAAGCTCCTTAAAGCGGCACCCATTCGTTTATCAAAGTAGTCCTAATCCTAGTTGTAGTGCATAACCAGTATACTTACCCGTTTGTGAGCCCTGCGAGTGGCGTAAAAAGCCATTTTCTCTACCAGCCGGATACCTTTTCAACCGATCGATGTTTCTCCCAAACTTTTAGGGGCGAAGCTGTTAAAGCAGCCCCCGTTTGTTCCTCGTAGTAGTCCTAGTCGTAGTCGTAGTGTGCAACAAGTATACTTACCCGTTTATGAGCCCTGGCAATGCCGTAAGAAGCCATCTTCTCTACCAGCCGGATACCTCTTCGACCGATCGATGTTTACAATTAACCTTTTAGGGGCGAAGCTCCTTAAAGCAACACCCGTTCGTTCATTGTAGTAGTCCTAAAGGTTGTCGTAGTGTGTACCCAGTATACGTACCCGTTAGTGAGCCCTGCCAGTGCCGTAAAGAGCCATCTTCTCTACCAGCCGGATAACTTTTCAACCAATCGATGTTTCCACTTAACCTTTTAGGGTCGAATCTCCTTAAAGCGGCGCCCGTTCGTTCATTGTAGTAGTCGTAGCCGTAGTGTGTAACCAGTACATTTACCCGTTTGTGAGCCTTGCCAGTGCCATAAAGAGCCATCTTCTATACCAGCCGGATACCATTTCAACCGATCGATGCTTCCACTCATACTTTTCGGGGCGAAGCTCCTTAAAGCGGCACCCGTTCTTTCATCGTAGTAGTCCTAGTCGTAGTCTTAGTGTGTAAACAGTATACTTACCCGTTTGTGAGCCCTACCAAAGCCATAAAGAAGAGCCATCTTCTCTACCAGCCGGATAGCTTTTGAACCGATCGAGGTTTCTACTCAACCTTTTAGGGGTAAAGCTCCTTAAAGCGGCACCCGTTCATTCATCGTAGTAGCTCTAGTCATAGTCGTAGTGTGTAACCAGTGTACTTAAACGTTTGTGAGCCCTGCCAGTGCCGTAAAGAGCCATGTTCACTACCAGCCGGATGCCATTTCAACCGGTCGATGTTTCCACTCAACCTTTTAGGAGCGAAGCTCCTCACAATGGTACCCGTTTGTTCATCGTAGTAGTCCTAGTCGTACTGGTAGTGTTTAACCAGTATACTTAGCCGTTTGTGAGCCCTGTCAGTGCCATAAAAAGCAATATTCTCTACCAGCCGGATACCTTTTTCACCAATCGAGGTTTCTGCTCAACCTTTTAGGGGCGAAGCTCCTTAAAGCGGCACCTGTTTGTTCATCGTAATAGTCCCAGTCGTAGTCGTTGTGTGTAACCAGTGTACTTACCCGTTTGTGAGCCCTGCCAGTGCCGTAAAGAGCCATCTTCTCTACCAGCCGGATACCTTTTCACCTGATCGATGTTTCCACTCAACCTTTTATGGGCGAAGCTCCTTAAAGCGGCACGCGTTCGTTCATCATTGTTGTCCCAGTCGTAGTGGTAGTGTGACCAGTATACATACCCGTTTGTAAGCCCTGCCAGGGCCATAAAGAGCCATCTTCCCTACCAGCCGGATACCTTTTCGACCCATCGATGTTTACACTTAACCTTTAAGGGGCGAAGATCCTTAAAGCGACATCCGTTCGTTCATTGTAGTAGTCCTAGTCATAGTCGTAGTGGGTAAACAGTGCACTTACCTGTTTTTGAGCCCTGCCAGTGCTGTGACGGGCCATCTTCTCTACCAGCCGGATACCTTTTAAACCGATCGATGTTTCCACTGAACCTTTTAGGGGCGAAGCTCCTTAAAGCGGCACACGTTCGTCCCTCGTTGTAGTCCTAGTAGTAGTCGTAGTGTGTAACCAGCATACTTACCCGTTTTCGAGGCCTTCCAGAGCCGTAAAGAGCCATCTTTTCTAGCAGCCGGATACCTTTTCAAAGAATTGATGTTTCCACTGATCCTTTTAGGGGCCAAGCTTCTTAAAGCGGCGCCCGTTCTTTCATCGTAGTAGTCCTGGTTCTAGTAATAGTGTGTAACCAGTATACTTACCCGTTTATGAGCCCTGCCAGAGCCGTAAAGAGCCATCTTCTCTACCAGCCGGATACATCTTCAACCGATCAATGTTTCCACTCAACCTTTTATGGGCGAAGCTCCTTAAAGCGGCACCCGTTCGTTCATCATTGTAGTTCCAGTCGTAGTGGTAGTGTGTAACCAGAAAACTTACCCATTTGTGAGCGCTGCCAATGCAGTAAAGAGCCACCTTCTCTACCAGCCGGACACCTTTTCGACCGATCGATGTTTACACTTAACCTTTTTGGGGCGAAGCTCCTTAAAGCAACACCCGTTCGTTCATTGTAGTAGTTCTAGCCGTAGTCGCAGTGTGTAACCAGTATACCTACCCACTTGTGAGCCCTGCCGGCGCCGTAACGGGCCATCGTCTCTACCAGCCGGATACCTGTTCAACCGATCGATGTTTCCACTCAACCTTTCAGAGGCGAAGCTCCTTAAAGCGGCACCCTGTCATTCATCGTAGCTGTCCCAGTCATAGTCGTTGTATGCAACCAGTATACTTACCCGTTTATGAGCCCTGCCAGCGCCGTAACGAGTCGTCTTCTCTACCAGGCGGATACCTTTTTAACCGATCGCGGTTTCCACTCAACCTTTTAGGGGCGAAGCTCCTTAAAGCGGCACCCGTTCATTCATTGTAGTAGTCCTAGTCGTAGTGGTAGTGTGTAACCAGTATTCTTACCCGTTTGTGAGCCCTGCCAGCGTCGTAAAGAGCTATCTACTCTACCAGCCGGATTCCTTTTCAACCGATCGATGTTTCCACTCAACCTTTTATGGGCGAAGCTCCTTAAAGCGTTACCCGCTCGTTCATCATTCTTGTCCCAGTCGTATTGGTAGTGTGACCAGTATACATACCCGTTTGTAAGCCCTGCTAGTGCCATAAAGAGCCATCTTTCCTACCAGCTGGATACCTTTTCGACCGATCGATGTTTACACCTACCCTCTAGGGGCGAAGCTCCTTAAAGCGACACCCGTTCGTTCATTGTAGTAGTCCTAGTCATAGTCGTAGTGAGCAAACAGTGCACTTACATAATTTTGAGCCCTGCCAGTGCCGTAATGAGCCATCTTCTCTACCAGCCGGATACCTTTTAAACCGATCGATGTTTCCACTGAACCTCTTAGGGGCGAAGCTCCTTAAAGCGGCATCCGTTCGTCCCTCGTTGTAGTCCTAGTAGTGGTGGTAGTGCGTAACCAGTATACATACCCGTTTATGAGCCCTGCCAGTGCCGTAAAGAGCCATCTTCTCTACCAGCCGGATACCTTTTCAACCGATCTATGTTTCCACTGGACCTTTTAGGGGCGAAACTTCTTAAAGCGGCACCCGTTCGTCCCTCGTTGTAGTCCTTGCAGTAGTCGTAGTGTGTAGCCAGTATACTTACCCGTTTTCGAGGCCTGCCAGAGCCGTAAAGATTCATCTTTTCTACAAGCCGGATACCCTTTCAAACAATTGATGTTTCGACCGATTCTTTTAAGGGCCAAGCTCCTTAAAGCGGCAGCCGTTCGTTCATTGTTCTAGTCCTGGTTCTAGTGCTAGTGTGTAACCAGTATACTTACTCGTTTATGAGCCCTGCGAGTGGCGTAAAAAGCCATTTTCTCTACCAACCGGATACCTTTTCAACCGATCGATGTTTCCACTCAACCTTCTAAGGGCGAAGCTGCTTAAAGCGGCACCCGTTCGTTCATCGTACTAATCCTGGTTCTAGTGGTAGTGTTCAACCAGTATACTTAGCCGTCTGTGAGCCCTGCCAGTGCCGTAAAGAGCCATCTTCTCTACCAGCCGGATACCTTTTCCCCCGCTCGAGGTTTCTGCTCAACCTTTTAGAGGTGAAGCTCCTTAAAGCGGCACCCGTTTGTACATCGTAATAGTCCCAGTCGTAGTCGTAGTGCGTAACCAGTATACTTACCCGTTTGTGAGCCCTGCCAGTGCCGTAAAGAGCCATCTTCTCTACCAGCCGGATACCTTTTCACCTGATCGATGTTTCCACTCAACCTTTTATGGGCGAAGCTCCTTAAAGCGGCATCCGTTCGTCTCTCGTTGTAGTCCTAGTAGTAGTGGTAGTGTGTAACCAGTATACTTACCCGTTTATGAGCCCTGCCAGTGCCGTAAAGAGCCATCTTCTCTACCAGCCGGATACCTTTTTAACAGATCAATGTTTCCACTCAACCTTTAAGGGGCGAAGCTCCTTAAAGCGGCCCCCATTCGTTTATCATAGTAGTCCTAATCGTAGTTGTAGTGCATAACCAGTATACTTACCCATTTGTGAGCCCTGCGAGTGGAGTAAAAAGCCATTTTCTCTACCAGCCGGATACCTTTTCAACCGATCGACGTTTCTCCCAAACTTTTAGGGGCGAAGCTGTTAAAGCAGCCCCCGTTTGTTCCCCGTAGTAGTCCTAGTCGTAGTCGTAGTGTGCAACCAGTATACTTACCCGTTTATGAGCCCTGCCAATGCCGTAAGGAGCCATCTTCTCTACCAGCCGGATACCTCTTCGACCGATCGATGTTTACACTTAACCTTTTAGGGGCGAATCTCCTTAAAGCAGCGCCCGTTCGTTCATTGTAGTAGTCGTAGCCGTAGTGTGTAACCAGTACATTTACCCGTTTGTGAGCCTTGCCAGTGCCATAAAGAGCCATCTTCTATACCAGCCGGATACCATTTAAACCGATCGATGCTTCCACTCATACTTTTCGGGGCGAAGCTCCTTAAAGCGGCACCCGTTCTTTCATCGTAGTAGTCCTAGTCGTAGTCTTAGTGTGTAACCAGTATACTTACCCGTTTGTGAGCCCTACCAAAGCCATAAAGAAGAGCCATCTTCTCTACCAGCCGGATAGCTTTTGAACCGATCGAGGTTTCCACTCAACCTTTTAGGGGTAAAGCTCCTTAAAGCGGCACCCGTTCATTCATCGTAGTAGCTCTAGTCATAGTCGTAGTGTGTGACCAGTGTACTTGAACGTTTGTGAGCCCTGCCAGTGCCGTAAAGAGCCATGTTCACTACCAGCTGGATGCCATTTCAACCGGTCGATGTTTCCACTCAACCTTTTAGGAGCAAAGCTCCTCAAAACGGTACCCGTTTGTTCATCGTAGTAGTCCTAGTCGTACTGGTAGTGTTTAACCAGTATACTTACCCGTTTGTGAGCCCTGTCAGTGCCGTAAAGAGCCATCTTCTCTACCAGCCGGATACCTTTTCCACCAATCGAGGTTTCTGCTCAACCTTTTAGGGGCGAAGCTCCTTAAAGCGGCACCTGTTTGTTCATCGTAATAGTCCCAGTCGTAGTCGTTGTGTGTAACCAGTATACTTACCCGTTTGTGAGCCCTGCCATTGCCGTAAAGAGCCATCTACTCTACCAGCCGGATACCTTTTCAACCGATCGATGTTTCCACTGGGCCTTTTAGGGGCGAAGCTCCTTAAAGCGGTACCCGTTCGTCCTTCGTTGTAGTCCTAGTAGTAGTCGTAGTGTGTACCCAGCATACTTACCCGTTTTCGAGGCCTGCCAGAGCCGTAAAGAGCCATCTTCTCTAGCAGCCGGATACCTTTTCAAAGAATTGATGTTTCCACTGATCCTTTTAGGGGCCAAGCTCCTTAAAGCGGCACCCGTTCTTTCATCGTAGTAGTCCTGGTTCTAGTAATAGTGTGTAACCAGTATACTTACCCGTTTATGAGCCCTGCCAGTGCCGTAAAGAGCCATCTTCTCTACCAGCCGGATACCTCTTCAACCGATCAATGTTTCCACTCAACCTTTTAGGGGCGAAGCTCCTTAAAGCGGCACCCGTTCGTTTATCGTAGTAGTCCTAATCCTAGTTGTAGTGCGTAACCAGTATACTTACCCGTTTGTGAGCCCTGCGAGTGGCGTTAAAAGCCATTTTCTCTACCAGCCGGATACCTTTTCAACCGGTCGATGTTTCCACTCAACCTTTTATGGGCGAAGCTCCTTAAAGCGGCACCCGTTCGTTCATCATTGTAGTTCCAGTCGTAGTGGTAGTGTGTAACCAGAAAACTTACCCATTTGTGAGCCCTGCCAATGCAGTAAAGAGCCACCTTCTCTACCAGCCGGATACCTTTTCGACCGATCGATGTTTACACTTAACCTTTTAGGGGCGTAGCTCCTTAAAGCAACACCCGTTCGTTCATTGTAGTAGTCCTAAACGTTGTCGCAGTGTGTAACCAGTGTACTTACCTGTTTGTGAGCCCTGCCAGTGCCGTAAAGAGCCATTTTTTCTGCCAGCCGGATACCTTTTCCAACGATCGATGTTTCCACTCAACCTTTTAGGGGCGAAGCTCCTTAACGTGGCACCCGTTCGTTCATCGTAGTAGTCCAAGTCGAAGTAGTAGTGTATAAGCAGTACACTTACCCGTTTGGGAGCCCTGCCAGCGTCGTAAAGAGCCATCTACTCTACCAGCCGGATACCTTTTCAACCGATCGATGTTTCTACTCAACCTTTTATGGGCGAAGCTCCTTAAAGCGTTACCCGTTCGTTGATCGTAGTAGTCCTATTCGTAGTGGTAGTTTGTAACCAGTATACTTACCCGTTTGTGAGCCCTGCCAGTGCCGTAAAGAGCCATCTTCTCTACCAGCCGGATACCTTTTCAACCGATCAATGTTTCCACTCAACCTTTAAGGGGCGAAGCTCCTTAAAGCGGAAGCCCGTTCGTTTATCGTGGTAGTCCTAATCCTAGTTGTAGTGCATAACCAGTATACTTACCCGTTTGTGAGCCCTGCGAGTGGCGTAAAAAGCCATTTTCTCTACCAGCCGGATACCTTTTCAACCGATCGACGTTTCTCTCAAACTTTTAGGTGCGAAGCTGTTAAAGCGGCACCCGTTCGTTCATCGTAGTATTCCCAGTCGTAGTCGCAGTGTGTAACCAGTATACTTACACGTTTGTGAGCCCTGCCAGTGCCGTAAACAGCAATCTTCTCTACCAGCCGGATACCTTTTCACCTGATCTATGTTTCCACTCAATCTTTTATGGGCGAAGGTCCTTAAAGCGGCACCCGTTCGTTCATCATTGTAGTCCCAGTCGTAGTGGTAGTGTGTAACCAGTATACTTACCCGTTTGTGAGCCCTGCCAATGCCGTAAAGAGCCATCTCCTCTACCAGCCGGATACCTCTTCGACCGATCGATGTTTACACTTAACCTTTTATGGGCGAAGCTCCTTAAAGCATCACCCGTTCGTTCATTGTAGTAGTCCTAAACGTTGTCGTAGTGTGTAACCAGTATACTTGCCCGTTTGTGAGCACTGCCAGTGCCGTAAAGAGCCATTTTTTCTACCAGCCGGATACCTTTTCCAACGATCGATGTTTCCACTCAACCTTTTATGGGCGAAGCTCCTTAAAGCGTTACCCGTTCGTTCATCGTAGTAGTCCTAGTCGTAGTGGTAGTTTGTAACCAGTATACTTACCCGTTTATAAGCCCTGCCAGTGCCGTAAAGAGCCATCTTCTCTACCAGTCGGTTACCTTTTCGACCGATCGATGTTTAAACTTAACCTTTAAGGGGCGGAGCTCCTTAAACCGACAACCGTTCGTTCATTGTAGTAGTCCTAAACGTTGTCGTAGTGTGTAACCAGTGTACTTACCCGTTTGTGAGCCCTGCCAGTGCCGCAAAGAGCCATCTTCTCTACCAGCCGGATACCTTTTCAACCGATCAATGTTTCCACTCAACCTTTTAGAGGCGAAGCTCCTTAAAGCGGCACCCGTTCGTTTATCGTAGTAGTCCTAATCCTAGTTGTAGTGCGTAACCAGTATACTTACCCGTTTGTGAGCCCTGCCAGTGCCGTAAAGAGCCATCTTCTCTACCAGCCGGATACCTTTTAAACCGATCGATGTTTCCACTGAACCTTTTAGGGGCGAAGCTCCTTAAAGCGGCACCCGTTCGTCCCTCGTAATAGTCCTAGTAGTAGTCGTAGTGTGTAACCAGCATACTTACCCGTTTTCGAGGCCTGCCAGAGCCGTAAAGAGCCATCTTCTCTAGCAGCCGGATACCTTTTCAAAGAATTGATGTTTCCATCGAACCTTTTAAGTGCCAAGCTCCTTAAAGCGGCACCCGTTCAGTCATCGTAGTAGTCCTAGTCGTAGTGGTAGTGTGTAACCAGTATACTTACCCGTTTGTGAGCCCTGCCAGCGTCGTAAAGAGCTATCTACTCTACCAGCCGGATTCCTTTTCAACCGATCGATGTTTCCACTCAACCTTTTATGGGCGAAGCTCCTTAAAGCGTTACCCGCTCGTTCATCATTCTTGTCCCAGTCGTAGTGGTAGTGTGACCAGTATACATACCCGTTTGTAAGCCCTGCCAGTGCCATAAAGAGCCATCTTTCCTACCAGCTGGATACCTTTTCGACCGATCGATGTTTACACCTAACCTATAAGGGGCGAAGCTCCTTAAAGCGACACCCGTTCGTTCATTGTAGTAGTCCTAGTCATAGTCGTAGTGAGCAAACATTGCACTTACATGTTTTTGAGCCCTGCCAGTGCCGTAACGAGCCATCTTCACTACCAGCCGGATACCTTTTAAACCGATCGATGTTTCCACTGAACCTTTTAGGGGCGAAGCTCCTTAAAGCGGCATCCGTTCGTCCCTCGTTGTAGTCCTAGTAGTAGTGGTAGTGCGTAACCAGTATACATACCCGTTTGTGAGCCCTGCGAGTGGCGTAAAAGCCATTTTCTCTACCAGCCGGATACCTTTTCAACCGATCGACGTTTCTCCCAAACTTTTAGGGGCGAAGCTGTTAAAGCAGCCCCCGTTCGTTCCTCGTAGTAGTCCTAGTCGTAGTCGTAGTGTGCAACCAGTGTACTTACCCGTTTGTGAGCACTCCCAGAGCCAAATAGAGCCATCTTCTCTATCAACGAGATACCTTTTCCTCAGATCGAGGTTTCTGCTCAACTTTTAGGAGCGAAGCTCCTTAAAGCGGCACCCGTTCGTTCATCGTAGTAGTCCCAGTCGTAGTCGCAGTGTGTAACCAGTATACTTACACGTTTGTGAGCCCTGCCAGTGCCGTAAACAGCAATCTTCTCTGCCAGCCGGATACCTTTTCACCTGATCTATGTTTCCACTCAACCTTTTATGGGCGAAGCTTCTTAAAGCGGCACCCGTTTGTTCATCGTAGTAGTCCAAGTCGAAGTCGTAGTGTGTAACCAGTACACTTACCCGTTTGCGAGCCCTGACAGCGTCGTAAAGAGCCATCTACTCTACCAGCCGGATACCTTTTCAACCGATCGATGTTTCCACTGGGCCTTATAGGGGCGAAGCTCCTTAAAGCGGCACCCGTTTGTCACAGAACGAGCGCCAAAAATGAGCGCGCCGCCAAATTCTTGCGACAACGGGCGGGAGAAACGCCGCGAGGTCAAAAGAAAAAAAAAGAAACATCCAAGGCTCCCCGGGCGCGCACTCTCCCCGCAGAAGCATGGCTTCGCAGAAGTCAAAAAAAAAAGAAAACATCCAAGGTTCCCCGGGCGCGCGCTCTCCCCGCAGAAGCATGGCTTCGCCGACGAACCCTCCTCACCCCACATCGGCGCCCAGCAAGGCCGCGATATTTCTAGAACGAAGGAGGCGTGGCCACGCCGAGCTGAGTATCCGACGCGGAGGGTAGACAACCGTCTAGCCCTCTCCCCAGCATTCGCTGCGTATCGCGCCGACGAAAGGACGAGAAATTCTGGAATGGTGGCGCGGAAGGTATTTAATTGAGCGGCCGAGACGAGAAAACAGGAGGTGACGGAAGTTAACGCCGGAGCGCGTAGGAATTCCGCCGTGGAGTCGGCGAAGTTTTGGTCCGTAGGGACGGCTCGAGCTTACAGGCAAGAGCGTGGGTTTTACCGCTATCGAGCGAAGACGCGGGCAACAGCTGCGTGTGTGAAGACGACGGATTTCCGGCGAAGAAGTTTGAAGCTTGGAGAGTGGGCCTATTGACGACGGGAGTTTTCCTGGAAGAGAACTCCGGCGAGGTTCCTGGAAGAGAAACTTCGAGAGCTGCGGAACGACAACAACGCTGGACTTTGAGTGAGTGATTCTCGGAAGAGTATCATTCGGACTTTTGTTCCAAGGACTTTGGACTGAATAGGTTTGCTATCTCTTTAGTCCTTAAGTGTCTTGGTTGTTCAATGCATGCGACTGCATTATAGTGCGTATCGTTGTCTGTGTCCGTTGTTTTGAGTGTGGCCGATTGTGTTGTGTAGTACGTTGATTGATTGGTTTGATTGGTGACATATTGTATGCAACTATTGTGGAGTGTGCATTTCTGTGTTTTGTTTTCGATCTGCGATTATGAGAATATAATTTGTTTGTTTATCAACTCTCGGCTCTGACTTGTTTCTTGGGCCACAGCCGGCGTCCGCTGGCGCGCCAAAAAGGACCACTTCAAAATTGTCCACGCTTTCGTGGTGCGGTTCGGGGGGCCGATACTTCGGCTCTTGGAATTAGCCCGGCGATCGCCTCCTAATAAACGGGACAGGTGTGACAATTAATCTGGCGGTCCGCGATACAGGACCTTTTGTGCACAGTGTGTCCAAAGTAGTGAGAAAGAGCCTCGAGTTGTTGATAGTGCTATCAGAACGATTTTGTGTGTTGTTCAGTGTTCTCGTTAACGACTGCAGGGGAGTGTTCCGATAGACTGATTTAGGCAGGTACGTTTTGCACGCGGCAAGGTTTTATTTGCGAGTTGCGAGACACCATGGATCTCGAAAAGTTAGTTGCTCTTGGTGAGAAGATGGGTCTTGCTGGTGCCGAATTACGGAAGTGGGTTACCCAGAAGGAAAAAGAAGAAAGAGAGAGGGCCAAGGAAGAAAAAGCAGCTGAGTTGGAGAGAGAAACGTTGGCAGCCGAAAGGGCGAGAGAAGAAAGAGAGGCAAAGGAGCGACAGCTGAAAGAAGAAAGAGAGGCAAGGGAGCGACAGCTGAAAGAAGAAAGAGAGCTGCAATTGAAGTTGGAGCTGGAGAAAGAAAGACTGGCAGCTGAAAGGGCGAAAGAGGAAAGAGAGGAAAGGGAACGGCAGCGACAGCACGAGATGGAAACTCGAGCGGCTCCGTTTGCAACAGCGAGCGAAACTCCCGTCCAAGATAGAGTTGAAAGCAGCGAACGGGAGGATCACGGCTTCCGCTTGAACCCAAGCAAGCTGCTCGTAGCGTTTGATGGAAGGAAGGACGACCTAGACGCGTACCTCCACAGATTTGAGACGATTGCGAGGAGCCAGAATTGGCCGGAACAGCAATGGGCAACTGCTTTGAGTACCTGCTTGAGTGGTGAAGCGCTCAGTGTGTACGGTAGGCTGACGCCGACCGATGCAGCCAAACTACGCAAAGGTGAAAGCGGCTTTGTTGAAGCGATTTAGATTCACTGTGGAAGGATTCCGGGACAGATTTCGGACAGGAAAGCCAGCTGACGGTGAGACGGCTACGCAGTATGCCGCCCCGACTTTGCCATTATTTCGACAGATGGATTGAACTTTCAGGGACAGCGCAGGAGTACGAGGAGCTTAGAGAGCTGCTAATTAGAGAACAATTTTCTTACTAGTTGCCACCCAAGCCTGTCACTGTACTTAAAGAGAGGAAGGCTGACTCACTTGAAGACATGCTCGAATTGGCTGATCAATTCTTGGAAGGCAAGGTGGCACTAATTTGGCCAAGGTAAAGAAGGAGTGTCCCTATGATTCGAAGAAATTGGCTCCCGAAGAAAAGAAGCGTGCACCAGAGAGCATCCGCGATGTTTTCTGTGCAACCGAGTGGGTCATCGCGCGAAAAACTGTAGAACGATCTTTACGAGCCCTACGGCAGTTAAATGTTTCAAGTGTGGTCAGACTTGGGCACAAAGCAGACGCTTGTCGGAACGGAGGTGAGTCAAACTCACCAGGTATCTTGTGTGCAAGTGGCACGAAATCCGATATAATGCGTCAGGATGGATTCGTAGAGTTGAAAAACGGGGGAGAAAATTCCTATTGTGGGTGCTGTAGTGTCAAAACAGCCAACCGGTATTACGAAGGGAATGCCAGCGCTGCCTGGAAAAGTTGCGGACAAAAGATTACGGTGTTAAGAGATTACCGGTAGCTCCACTGTTATCGTGCGGAGAGATTTGGTACGGGAAAGGAGTTAACAGGCAAAACGAAACCGGTTTGCTTAATTGACCGTACAGTTCGGATGCTTCCCGAAGCAGAGATTGAGGTGGAAACCCCGTACTTCAGCGGGAAAGTTACCGCTCTATGTATGACGACCCCCCTTTACGACCTTGTCATCGGAAACATCGACGGGGCGCGAGGGGCCAAGTGATCCAGAATGGTTAGGAGAAGTCCCGAAGATAGAGCCCTCGCCAACACAGCGGCCGCGAGATACAGTGGAGGAGCATCCCGTGACGGATCTCACTAGAGCTCGAGGCGAAGCCGCGGCGCTAGAGACAGCGAAGGAGAAGACGATCGTGTCGAATAAGTTCACGGGCCGAACAACCGGACTTACGTCGGCACGACCTCAACCGACCGACAGTGTAAAGGAGACGGAGTTGGCCAGCGGGCAAGATTTAGAGGCATGATCAAGCGGGTAAATAAACAGACAGGACCCGTCGAATGTAATGACGCATTAACGGTGTCGGAAGAGACAAACGATGGCTGAGACGACGCCTCAGATATTGTCGTTGGAAAGGGCTCGCCGAAAAAGATCGTGGAAACACAAGAACAGATCGAGAGAGCACCGCAAGAAAGGACGCAAGCGCAGCTCAAAGTACACAGGATAAGTGCTGAGGTCAAAGCAGAATGTGTTTGGCAGTGTTGAGTGCCATATGTTGTGTTAATATTGTGTTATCCTGTGTCACAAGTGTCGAAGTGTTGTGCTGTGATGTGATGAATAGTATTGGACCATTGTTGTAATGAGAGAACTTCGTACAATTGTATTATTGGGAATGTGTGGTGCAGTGTTGTACTCATGTGCTTGTGGTGGTGTTTTCACGTGTTGTTTAATTGAATTACAATGTACAATTGTATTAGGTGATATATTGTGAATGTGAAGTGTCATGAGCGACTGATGGTGTTACAGTCTGTGAGAGTGTGTGGTGACTTTTCGCGCTCGTTTGTGTGGTTTTGAATATATGAGATAATATTCTTAAAGTGGGGGGCAGTGTCACAGAACGAGCGCCAAAAATGAGCGCGCCGCCAAATTCTTGCGACAACGGGCGGGAAGAAAACGCCGCGAGGTCAAAAGAAAAAAAAAAGAAAACATCCAAGGCTCCCCGGGCGCGCACTCTCCCCGCAGAAGCATGGCTTCGCAGAAGTCAAAAAAAAAAGAAAACATCCAAGGTTCCCCGGGCGCGCGCTCTCCCCCGCAGAAGCATGGCTTCGCCGACGAACCTCCTCACCCCACATCGGCGGCCCAGCAAGGCCGCGATATTTCTAGAACGAAGGAGGCGTGGCCACGCCGAGCTGAGTCATCCGACGCGGAGGTAGACAAACCGTCTAGCCTCTCCCCAGCCTTCGCTGCGTATCGCGCCGACGAAAGGACGAGAAATTTCTGGAAGGTGGCGCGGAAGGTATTTAATTGAGCGGCCGAGACGAGAAAACAGGAGGTGACGGAAGTTAACGCCGGAGCGCGTAGGAATTCCGCCGTGGAGTCGGCGAAGTTTTGGTCCGTAGGGACGGCTCGAGGCTACAGGCAAGAGCGTGGGTTTACCGCTATCGAGCGAAGACGCGGGCAACAGCTGCGTGTGTGAAGAACGACGGATTTCCGGCGAAGAAGTTTGAAGCTTGGAGAGTGGCCTATTGAAGACGGGAGTTTTCCTGGAAGAGAAACTCCGGCGAGGTTTCCTGGAAGAGAAACTTCGAGAGCTGCGGAACGACAACAACGCTGGACTTTGAGTGAGTGATTCTCGGAAGAGTATCATTCGGACTTTTGTTCCAAGGACTTTGGACTGAATAGGTTTGCTATCTCTTTAGTCCTTAAGTGTCTTGGTTGTTCAATGCATGCGACTGCATTATAGTGCGTATCGTTGTCTGTGTCCGTTGTTTTGAGTGTGGCCGATTGTGTTGTGTAGTACGTTGATTGATTGGTTTGATTGGTGACATATTGTATGCAACTATTGTGGAGTGTGCATTTCTGTGTTTTGTTTTCGATCTGCGATTATTGAGAATATAATTTGTTTGTTTATCAACTCTCGGCTCTGACTTGTTCTTTGGGCCACAGCCGGCGTCCGCTGGCGCGCCAAAAAGGACCACTTCAAAATTGTCCACGCTTTCGTGGTGCGGTTCGGGGGGCCGATACTTCGGCTCTTGGAATTAGCCCGGCGATCGCCTCCCTAATAAACGGGACAGGTGTGACACCGTTCGTCCTTCGTTGTAGTCCATGATAGTTGTAGTGTGTAGCCAGTATACTTCCCCTTTTTTGTGGCCTGCCAGAGCCGTAAAGATCCATCTTTTCTACAAGCCGGATACCTTTTCAAACAATTGATGTTTCCATCGAACCTTTTAGTGCCAAGCTCCTTAAAGCGGCACCCGTTCGTTAATAGTAGTAGTCCTGGTTCCAGTGGTAGTGTGTAACCAGTCTACTTACTCGTTTTGAGCCCTGCGAGTGGCGTAAAAGCCATTTTCACTACCAACCGGATACCTTTTCAACCGATCGATGTTTCCACTCAACCTTTTAGGGGCGAAGTTGCTTAAAGCGGTGCCCGTTCGTTCATCGTACGAGTCCTGGTTCTAGTGGTAGTGTGTAACCAGTATACTTACCCGTTTGTGAGCCCTGCCAGTGCCGTAAGAGCCACCTTCTCTACCAGCCGGATACATTTTTAACCGATCATTGTTTCCACTCAACCTTTAAGGGGGAAGCTCCTTAAAGCGGCACCCATTCGTTTATCAAAGTAGTCCTAATCCTAGTTGTAGTGCATAACCAGTATACTTACCCGTTTGTGAGCCCTGCGAGTGGCGTAAAAAGCCATTTTCTCTACCAGCCGGATACCTTTTCAACCGATCGATGTTTCTCCCAAACTTTTAGGGGCGAAGCTGTTAAAGCAGCCCCCGTTTGTTCCTCGTAGTAGTCCTAGTCGTAGTCGTAGTGTGCAACAAGTATACTTACCCGTTTATGAGCCCTGGCAATGCCGTAAGAAGCCATCTTCTCTACCAGCCGGATACCTCTTCGACCGATCGATGTTTACAATTAACCTTTTAGGGGCGAAGCTCCTTAAAGCAACACCCGTTCGTTCATTGTAGTAGTCCTAAAGGTTGTCGTAGTGTGTACCCAGTATACGTACCCGTTAGTGAGCCCTGCCAGTGCCGTAAAGAGCCATCTTCTCTACCAGCCGGATAACTTTTCAACCAATCGATGTTTCCACTTAACCTTTTAGGGTCGAATCTCCTTAAAGCGGCGCCCGTTCGTTTCGTTCATTGTAGTAGTCGTAGCCGTAGTGTGTAACCAGTACATTTACCCGTTTGTGAGCCTTGCCAGTGCCATAAAGAGCCATCTTCTATACCAGCCGGATACCATTTAAACGATCGATGCTTCCACTCATACTTTCGGGCGAAGCTCTCTAAAGACGGCACCGTTCTTTCATCGTAGTAGTCCTAGTCGTAGTCTTAGTGTGTAACCAGTATACTTACCCGTTTGTGAGCCCTACCAAAGCCATAAAGAAGAGCCATCTTCTCTACCAGCCGGATAGCTTTTGAAACCGATCGAGGTTTCCCACTCAACCTTTTAGGGTAAAGCTCCTTAAAGCGGCACCGTTTCATTCATCGTAGTAGCTCTAGTCATAGTCGTAGTGTGTGACCAGTGTACTGAACGTTTGTGAGCCCTGCCAGTGCCGTAAAGAGCCATGTTCACTACCAGCTGGATGCCATTTCAACCGGTCGATGTTTCCACTCAACCTTTTAGGAGCAAAGCTCCTCAAAACGGTACCCGTTTGTTCATCGTAGTAGTCCTAGTCGACTGTAGTGTTTTAACCAGTATACTTACCCGTTGTTGAGCCCTGTCAGTGCCGTAAAGAGCAATATTCTCTACCCCGGATACCTTTTTCACCAATCGAGGTTCTGCTCAACTTTTAGGGGCGAAGCTCCTTAAAGCGGCACCTGTTTGTTCATCGTAATAGTCCCAGTCGTAGTCGTTGTGTGTAACCATGTACTTACCCGTTTGTGAGCCCTGCCAGTGCCGTAAAGAGCCATCTTCTCTACCAGCCGGATACCTTTCACCTGATCGATGTTTCCACTCAACCTTTTATGGGCGAAGCTCCTTAAAGCGGCACGCGTTCGTTCATCATTGTTGTCCCAGTCGTAGTGGTAGTGTGACCAGTATACATACCCGTTTGTAGCCCTGCCAGGGCCATAAAGAGCCATCTTCCCTACCAGCCGGATACCTTTTCGACCCATCGATGTTTACACTTAACCTTTAAGGGGCGAAAATCCTTAAAGCGACATCCGTTCGTTCATTGTAGTAGTCCTAGTCATAGTCGTGTGGTAAACAGTGCACTTACCTGTTTTTGAGCCCTGCCAGTGCTGTGACGGGCCATCTTCTCTACCAGCCGGATACCTTTTAAACCGATCGACGTTTCCATGTTTCCACTGACCTTTTAGGGGCGAAGCTCCTTAAAGCGGCACACGTTCGTCCCTCGTTGTAGTCCTAGTAGTAGTCGTAGTGTGTAACCAGCATACTTACCCGTTTTCGAGGCCTTCCAGAGCCGTAAAGAGCCATCTTTTCTAGCAGCCGATACCTTTTCAAGAATTGATGTTTCCACTGATCCTTTTAGGGGCCAAGCTTCTTAAAGCGGCGCCCGTTCTTTCATCGTAGTAGTCCTGGTTCTAGTAATAGTGTGTAACCAGTATACTTACCCGTTTATGAGCCCTGCCAGAGCCGTAAAGAGCCATCTTCTCTACCACCGGATACATCTTCAACCGATCAATGTTTCCACTCAACCTTTTATGGGCGAAGCTCCTTAAAGCGGCACCCGTTCGTTCATCATTGTAGTTCCAGTCGTAGTGGTAGTGTGTAAACCAGAAAACTTACCCTTTGTGAGCGCTGCCAATGCAGTAAAGAGCCACCTTCTCTACCAGCCGGACACCTTTTCGACCGATCGATGTTTACACTTAACCTTTTTGGGGCGAAGCTCCTTAAAGCAACACCCGTTCGTTCATTGTAGTAGTTCTAGCCCTAGTTAGTCGCAGTGTGTAACCAGTATACCTACCCACTTGTGAGCCCTGCCGGCGCCGTACGGGCCATCGGTCTCTCTCTACCAGCCGGATACCTGTTCAACCGATCGATGTTTCCACTCAACCTTTCAGAGGCGAAGCTCCTTAAAGCGGCACCCTGTCATTCATCGTAGCTGTCCCAGTCATAGTCGTTGTATGCAACCAGTATACTTACCACCCGTTATGAGCCCTGCCAGCGCCGTAACGAGTCGTCTTCTCTACCAGGCGGATACCTTTTTAACCGATCGCGTTTCCACTCAACCTTTTAGGGGCGAAGCTCCTTAAAGCGGCACCCGTTCATTCATTGTAGTAGTCCTAGTCGTAGTGGTAGTGTGTAACCAGTATTCTTACCCGTTTGTGAGCCCTGCCAGCGTCGTAAAGAGCTATCTACTCTACCAGCCGGATTCATTTTCAACCGATCGATGTTTCCACTCAACCTTTTATGGGCGAAGCTCCTTAAAGCGTTACCCTCGCTCGTCATCATTCTTGTCCCAGTCGTATTGGTAGTGTGACCAGTATACATACCCGTTTTGTAAGCCCTGCTAGTGCCATAAAGAGCCATCTTTCCTACCAGCTGGATACCTTTTCGACCGATCGATGTTTACACCTACCCTCTAGGGGCGAAGCTCCTTAAAGCGACACCCGTTCGTTCATTGTAGTAGTCCTAGTCATAGTCGTAGTGAGCAAACAGTGCACTTACATAATTTTGAGCCCTGCCAGTGCCGTAATGAGCCATCTTCTCTACCACCGGATACCTTTTAAACCGATCGATGTTTCCACTGAACCTCTTAGGGGCGAAGCCTCCTTAAAGCGGCATCCGTTCGTCCCCTTTGTAGTCCTAGTAGTGGTGGTAGTGCGTAACCAGTATACATACCCGTTTATGAGCCCTGCCAGTGCCGTAAAGAGCCATCTTCTCTACCACCGATACCTTTTCAACCGATCTATGTTTCCACTGGACCTTTTAGGGGCGAAACTTCTTAAAGGCGGCACCCGTTCGCCCTCGTTGTAGTCCTTGCAGTAGTCGTAGTGTGTAGCCAGTATACTTACCCGTTTTCGAGGCCTGCCAGAGCCGTAAAGATTCATCTTTCTACAAGCCGGATACCCTTTCAAACAATTGATGTTTCGACCGATTCTTTTAAGGGCCAAGCTCCTTAAAGCGGCAGCCGTTCGTTCATTTTTGTTCTAGTCCTGGTTCTAGTGCTAGTGTGTAACCAGTATACTTACTCGTTTATGAGCCCTGCGAGTGGCGTAAAAAGCCATTTTCTCTACAACCGGATACCTTTTCAACCGATCGATGTTTCCACTCACCTTCTAAGGGCGAAGCTGCTTAAGCGGCACCCGTTCGTTCATCGTACTAATCCTGGTTCTAGTGGTAGTGTTCAACCATATACTTAGCCGTCTGTGAGCCCTGCCAGTGCCGTAAAGAGCCAATCTTCTCTACCAGCCGGATACCTTTTCCCCCGCTCGAGGTTTCTGCTCAACCTTTTAGAGGTGAAGCTCCTTAAAGCGGCACCCGTTTGTACATCGTATAGTCCCAGTCGTAGTCGTAGTGCGTAACCAGTATACTTACCCGTTTGTGAGCCCTGCCAGTGCCGTAAAGAGCCATCTTCTCTACCAGCCGGATACCTTTTCACCTGATCGATGTTTCCACTCAACCTTTTATGGGCGAAGCTCCTTAAAGCGGCATCCGTTCGTCTCTCGTTGTAGTCCTAGTAGTAGTGGTAGTGTGTAACCAGTATACTTACCCGTTTATGAGCCCTGCCAGTGCCGTAAAGAGCCATCTTCTCTACCAGCCGATACCTTTTTAAACAGATCAATGTTTCCACTCAACCTTTAGGGGCGAAGCTCCTTAAAGCGGGCCCCCATTCGTTTATCATAGTAGTCCTAATCGTAGTTAGTGCATAACCAGTATACTTACCCATTTGTGAGCCCTGCGAGTGGAGTAAAAAGCCATTTTCTCTACCGCCGGATACTTTTCAACCGATCGACGTTTTCTCCCAAAACTTTTTAGGGGCGAAGCTGTTAAAGCAGCCCCGTTTGTTCCCCGTAGTAGTCCTAGTCGTAGTCGTAGTGTGCAACCAGTATACTTACCCCGTTTATGAGCCACTCCAATGCCGTAAGGAGCCATCTTCTCTACCAGCCGGATACCTCTTCGACCGATCGATGTTTACACTTAACCTTTTAGGGGCGAATCTCCTTAAAGCAGCGCCCGTTCGTTCATTGTAGTAGTCGTACCGTAGTGTGTAACCAGTACATTTACACCGTTTGTGAGCCTTGCCAGTGCCATAAAGAGCCATCTTCTATAC
>WOVY01014251.1:0-14141 GCA_013436015.1 Rhipicephalus annulatus | reverse complement strand
TCTCCAGCGCTCTTACGTCGCTCTTTTTACTTGTGTTGTAACAAGAGCTGTCATCTTTTCACCCACTTTTCTTTCTTCATATTTACATTAAAATTCAGTCTAATATCTTCCCCTATATTTTGGTGGGTATTATTTTCTGTTAGATCTCATTATATATATATATATATATATATATATATGAGAAAAATTGATCACGTGCTTTGGGGTGTAATGGCAGTGAACGAACGCAAGGTGGGTTCTGAAGGATAAAATCAAAATTTTTATTTCTTTATCATAAATAAATTTGCTGCAATAGATGTCGCTCATATCTTTACCGATAAACGGTCTATAAAATGTGACATGTGTGAAAATCATCCCCGGACCACATCATTACGGAAAGTACACTCTAGTATGGGCAAAGCGCATAAGTTTGCTTCTTTAAAGTTTTGTTGAAAAGATTGGAAGTCTATTTAGCCCCTAAAATTTCTGTATGAACGTAAGCTTCGCTGAAAAGCACAATATTATTGTGTGCTTAGTTAGATTTTTTGCTAGCATAGATAAATGATGATGTTCGAAGATTTTTGTGTTTTTTTGAAAAGGCCTACTTCTTCGTACACGCGAACATTTTGCGAATGCTTTAGTAGCACAACTAAATAAAACCTCTTTTGTAGCTGAAGTGTTGTTGTGAAGTTACGCAAACAAATATCGATTTTATATACATTTGTGTATTGTGCACACTTTGGCGAAAGCTAGAAAAAATTGAAGAACCACTACAGTCTTAAAAACGTTCTTTGAGCAAAAATGTGTTGTCGCAACACTCCATGGCGTTTACGAAACGGGTGAAGTTTTTTCGGCAGAAACTGCTATGGTTGGATGCGACGTCTGGGGCATTCGGAATGAAATAACCTTTATATATATATATATATATATATATACGACGTGTATCCAGCTAAGTCCACTAAGCGAATCGTTAGAGATAATTTTGCATGTTATTTTACCACATGCTGACGAGGTAAATAATATCACGTCATTATGTGGCAAGTATAGGAGTCTGACCCACCGCTTACCTTTTCTATTATGAAAGGCCTGAATAACTTTTCTTGCTAACTGCTCTCTAAAGTGTGACAGTATCGTGTTGTGGTTAAATAGAGCTGTGCAGAAAATTATCCTGGCAATCGAACGTACGTTAGTCTTTCGACATCAGAGTAGCATCTGATAGACAATGAACTGCTAACAATATTTTTAATGCAAAGTGTGTTTGAGTACGCAGCTCTTACCCGGAGCACTTTCACTGCCTTTTATCTGCTTTGTGACGCTTTTTTTAACTTCGCGCACACAGACTTAAGTTTATATGGGGACGAAAAACGAAAAAAGAACATGTGCCACACGGTGAGTGTACGGTATGACTATGTGCAGCTTTGCTCTGGTACTGCGTGGCTGATCCCCTCCAGCCTGTATTTTATTTGTCTTCGGAGATTGGCGCACCTTCTCGCAGACTTCGAAGATGACGTGTTTTCGAAACCCGCTAGCTTTAGTTATCAAATCTGTTCCGTCGAGCTGAGTTGAATGAACTTCATTTGTCCAACGGTTGTTGCTGTGCCAGGGCCTAGGCTGCGAGGGACACCTGATTCGAGAAACATCTTCCGAGGTCCTCGGTGTTGACCCTGGACCGCTGGACAGCCTACACCTGCTCTTCGAGGTCCTCGCTGAGAAGGGCGGCTAGCCATCACTCAGCAAGGCCCTTCACTTCGGAGGTTCCTCGGTTGGCGTCGTCCTTTCTCGTGGCCAATCTCAGTCTCTTGCGCATTGCCGAAGTATAAGTGCCATATCGGCCCGTTCGTGCGCGCACCACGGGCAGCCAGGCGGAGGGTGCAGCGTCGACAATAGGTGGTGCAGATGGTTGGAGTTAGTCAGCCTGCCCGTCTGCTGCCTTCTTAGGTCCACCGTCATCGACCTGTCCAGGCGCACGTGGGGTTGCGGAAATTTCTTCCGTTTTTTTTTGTAGTGCCCAAGCACGTCGTGGTACGTGGCAGTAAATTATTCTGCATAGCAGTCAGCGCACTTCAGTTGCCTTGCCTCTTCTGCACCAACTTAGGTGGGGGGGGGGTAAATGCGGCAGTGCCCGTGCCTGTGGCCACAGCCATTGCCTACGCCGGCTCTCATCCCAACCATGGTGGCAGCTGCTCCTTGGGTAGCTGCGTCATGGCGGCTAAGTTGCCTCGCGAGGAGGTGGGCGCGCTCGTTATGGTTGTGCAGGATGCCAATGAGTCTGGCTAATGGCGTGTCGGCTGCTGGCTTTACGGCTGTGGGTGATGGTAGTTGCAATGTCCCTTATGTGCACGGGTAACCACTTCAGAACCTTGTCAGTAATCTTGCCTGAAGCGATGTCCCCAGCTCTGGCGTTAAGCATGCGAGCCACCTCCTCGCACAGCAAGCTTTTTTATGACAGCTCCGAATAGCTGATTTAGAATCGCTAATAATCAGGGGTCGTCCGCACCACTGTGGAGTATCGCTAAAGCTATGGCCATCTCTTCTGCAGCTTCAGCTGATGGCAGCCATGCTGGTGCCGTGACCCAAACCTTTCCCGTTGTATCCAGGACCGCCATGGAAAAAGCAGGTCCCGCAGCCGTTGACCGCACTTGCCGCTGATGTTGCCGCCGTCGCTGCAGTCGTTGTTGTCGTAGCACCAGCAGTAGTGGTGGTGTTCGCACCTCGACTTCGTCTTGCTCGTTCACGGGTAGCGGCGGGGGTTCCGAGTGCCCTCCATCGCTGCCGCCGGCTGACAGTGAATACCTGGCCGCATCGACAAAGCAGACACCCTCTTGGCTTCCGTGCACCTTCAGGATTGCTGCAGCTTTGCATTTGCGTCATTGCAAGTCGTGAACAGGGCGCATGTTCTTGGGGATGCTTTGTGTCACTACGGCATTCCTGACTTGCGATAGCAATGCTTGATTAATATGTGGGGTTTACGTCCCAAAGCCAACACATAATTATGAGAGATGCCATAGTGGCATCTCTCATAATCGACCCCAGGTGGTTGAAATTTCGACCACCTGGGGTTCTTTAACGTGCACCCAATTCTGCGCACACGGGCCCATAGCATTCCCGCCTTCATCGGAAATGCAGCCGCCGCAGCCGGGATTCGAACCCGCGACCTGCGGGTCAGCAGCCGAGTACCTTGGCGACTAGACCATCGCAGCTGGGCTGATAGCAATGCTTCCTTTAGTCCCCGCGCCTAGTACCATTGAATCCCGAGCAAGTCGAAAAGTGCGTCTTCCCGTTCTTGTGCCCGACTATCTCTCGATCTGTGCAATCCTGTGGCTTCTGCTATCTCATCGAGGGTGTTGTGAACCCCCAACTTTAGAAGCCTATGGGTTTCCGTGTACCGTGGCTCACCCATGGCTACCTTGAACGCTCGTCAAATCGCCGTCTTGGTTTCGCTTCTGTCCCATTCGGCATACGCGGTGACGTACGCTATGTGGCTCAGCGCGTACGCATGTAATAACTTCGTCAGCTTGTGTTCCTTTAGCCCTCTTTTTTGATACTCAATGCACAAAGTGCGGTGCGGCAGCCACATTTTTTTGCTGTAGCGCTACCAGCTAGTTGTTCGCACCTTCCTATTCCAGCCACAGGTCAAGCCCTCGTATTTTAGACACCATTGGTATTTGGGTCCCCTCCTTCGTCTTCATGCGGATGCGCAACCGGTGAGCGTCCAGAACAGCGTGCGGGTGAAGACCTTTCATCCGCGGTCTATGCAGGTGGATTTCCAGTTTATTGGGTGAGGAGACAAGTACTATGCCTTCGAGGATCCGCTCCACCTCCCGAACGGCCTGCTACATTTTCTCTTGCAGTTTACCGACGCTCGTAATCACTGTGGTCCACACGGTCACGTAGTCTGCGTATATCGTGCGATTGATACCTTCTACTGCATGGAGACGCTCCAGTAGTGCGATCATAATGAGGCTGAAAAGCATCGGAGGGAGCACTGAGCCCTGTGGCGTACCCGCATCCCCCATGTAAACTCTTTTTAGTGGGGCACCGTCGACCTTCACCGTCGCCTTACGTCCGTTCAGGAATTAAGCTGTTGACGTACCGGTAGAACTTCGAACCAAGATCTAATTGGTTGATCTTGTCGAGAATGGCAGCGTGTTTTTCTATATTGAAAGCGCTTTTGAGGTCTAATTCGAGCAGGGTGCTCGCGCGTTAATTGGTGCGTTAACGACCTGTCCCTTGATCTGCCGCATAGCATTCTGCGTCGATAGTCCTCTGCGGAAGCCGATGGTGTGTGTGCCAAAGGCATCCCGCTTCTCGAGGGTCGTCGTCACTCGGTTGAGGCGGGCATGCTCCATGACTCTCCCGACGCTGGATGTCAAAGATATCAGCCTCATATTTTGAGTTTCAAATGGTTTGCCTGGCTTGGCTAATAGTATGACATCCGCTCTCTTCCATTCTTGTGGAATACGACCTTTCTTCCAGCATGCGTTGATATACTGACCTTGCTTATCGAGGCGTCATCGTTCAGGTTCCTCAGAATTAGATTGGTGATCTTGTCAGGGCTGGGCACCGGTTTAGTCTTCAGCACATTGACAAGTCGAAGTTTCTGCATGGAAAATTCCGTGTCTAGTTCCACGTTGGGAACCGCGTGGTGTTCCACGTGACTCTCACCTGCCGGGCGAGCAAGATGAGTCTTGATCATCTCCTCCACGGAGGCCTGTGGGTCTCTCGTAGTAGGTAACCACCAGTGGCACATACCCGAAATAGGTATAACATTTGACCTCCAAGAAGGTGCCGTTGAGAGATTTCTTCTGTGCGTCGTTTAACAATAACAATTGTGCTCAATGTACATGCCAATGGCTGCCAATGGGGGATGAGAGACAGGAGCATTTTGCTTTTAGTCAACGCGCACGCTGCGATCCCCATTAGCAGCCATTGGCATGTACATTGAGCACTATCGGACAAGAAAGGGTTGCTACATTATACTCGCTGGGGGTAACCTCCTTAGTTTTAGAAAGGTTTAGCGAGCGCTGAGCAGCAGGGCCATGAATACAATGAACTAGTATATACCATGAATGAATTCGAGGTGGTTAAAGGGGGAAGTATATACGAAGCGCAAGCCGTAAAAAATTAAAAGCTGAATCCTCCTGTCTCTCATTTAACATTAGCAGCCACTGGCATGTACATTGAGCACTATCTGAGAGGAAAAGGTTGCTACGTTATACTCGCTGGGCGTAACCTCCTTGGCTTTAGAAAGGTTTAGCGAGCATTGGGCTGCAGTGCCATGAATACAGTGAACTAGTATATACCATGAACTCAAGGTGGTTGAAGGTGGGAAGTAGACCCGAAGCGCGAGCCGTAAGAAAGTCTGCGTGTGCCACCTCTCGTTTAGTCCTTGGAATGTCCACTGAATGGCAGTGCTTCTATATGGGAAATATATGATAAAAAGATGCGAGATGGTGGTACTTGGAGTGTTGAATAGATGGACGAACGGACACACAGACAGATGCATAGATGGACGCATGAACGGACGCAGGGGCGGATGCATGAACGAACGCGGGGATGGGCGCACGAACAGACGCATGGACGGACGAATGCTTCGCCCCACCCTCCTTCATTCACTCCGTGGATATGCTGCCATTTTTCGCAGCCGTTGATCTTCCCTTCATCTTCTTCCATAGTAACGCATAGGACTCTTTGGTCGCTCCCCAGATCCTCAAAGGTGTTTCAAATGGAGAAATCAGGGGACGTGTCGCATCATGTGCCCCTGTTCGATTCGGCTGTGGGATGCCGGTTCATTGAGTAAAACCAAGCCAAGCTCGTCCACTAGTCCGGCGAGCCTCTTTGGGTGAATCGGCTCCATATTCCCATTGCGTGTGCGTGTGCGGTGCATTGAAGTCTCCGCAGATCAGGAGGGGACTGGAGCCGGCCTTGGCTGTTCCTTTGCGAAAAAAGCGCCAAAGTTGTGCGTGAGGCCCCTTTTTGAAGGGGGGCTGTACACATTAAGCATGAATAGGCCGGTCTTCCTGTTTACAATGCAGGCCACGACCTCAGTCAGGTTATGGTTTATGTCCAACTCTTCGCTGATACCAACTGATTGGTCGATAAAGGCTGTCCCTCTCTTAACCTCAAACACACATCGATGTCCTTCCCCGGGCATTCGCATGGAAAACCACACTCCACATAGCCCGGTAGCTGAGCCCGGTCGAAAGGTTTTTGCAAAGGAATGACGTCGGGAAGGTTGCTTCTTGGGAGAATTTTTATGTATTGAACCATTGTAGCTTTTTAAATGCGAAGCATTTCTTAATGAACTTTGGCGACTTCAACGTATCTATCTATCTATCTATCTATCTATTCATCTATATATCTAGCCGCTATGCTTTTAGCTATCCTGGCCCTTTCGATAATGGTATCGATACCAAGCTTGGTATGATACTATACGACTGATAACAAGCATAAGTGACTAGTCATAACTTGAAAACCATGATGTGTGTCCCCCGCAGGGGCGCCTGCGCAAGCAGCCGTTTGGTGTGTAGCGACACCACGGACCTGAGCTAACGGGGGGGTCATTTAACCATATGGTGTAGTAGCGCAAACTTGACGGGAACGAAGAGGACAAGAAAACACGACAGTCGCTACACTCGCAACTAATTTTTATTTCAGAAGCAGCACTTCATATATAACCCATAACCCTAGCGACACAGAAAAGAACTACGAACACTGAATCATTGCCAACAGAAGCTTTTGCGCAGACTCAAGCGATAGTACACGGCAGTTAAGCTTAGACACTTTTAGATGACATAACTAAAAACAGCCCTGGGTAACATCAAATCAAAAAACAAAAAAACAAAAAAATTTGCGGGAATTCACACGTGTTTGAAACAAAATTTTGAAACGACAAGAAGGAGAGTATGACACATGCAAACACTGATCTCAATTAAGTCCTTCGAGGTAGCTGGCTTCTCGGTTACTTAACGAAACCGATGACTGACTAATGCATTCTTCTTTTTTTTAATGTGAAAGGCTTCGACAATTTCTCTGGTTAGTTGGTTTCCATGACGGAAGACTGCGGTTGTGTCACTGTACAGTGGTGAGCAGCCACACTGGAAACAGTGTCCTTTTATGTGAGAATGAATGTCAGTTCCTAATGATCGCTTGTGTTCTAAAAGTCGGGTGTTCAAACAACGACCCGTCTGGCCGATGTATACCTTTCCACACATTAGCGGCAAGCAATACACGACTGATAGGCTACACTTAATAAACTTTGTTGTGTGATTTACCGTACAACTACCAGCATTAGTGTTTACTGCTATGGAAACTTTACGGTCTAGTTTGGAACATATTTTACTAAGCTTGTTGGGTGCCGAAAAAACTAATTCTAGGCCATAGCGATTACCTACGTTTTTTAAGTTATGGGTAATCTTGTGCGCATATGGAACTGACACTATCTTCTTCCTGTTTTCATATGCGCACAAGATCTTCCTGTTTTCATATGCGCACAAGTTCCATATGCGCACAAGATTGCTCATAACTTAAAAAACGTAGGTAATCGCTATGGCCTAGGATTAGTTTTTTTCGGCACCCAACAAGCTTAGTAAAATATGTTTCAAACTAGACCGTAAAGTTTCCCTAGCAGCAAACACTAATGCTGGTAGTTGTACGGTAAATCACACAACAAAGTTTGTTAAGTGTAGCCTATCAGTCGTGTATTGCTTGCAGCTAACGTGTGGAAAGGTATACATCGGCCAGACGGGTCCTTGTTTAAACACCCGACTTTTAGAACACAAGCGATCATTAGGAACTAACATTCATTCTCACATAAAGGTACACTGTTCCCAGTGTGGCTGCTCACCACTGTACAGTGACACAATCGTAGTCTTCCGTCATGGAAACCAACTAACCAGAGAAATTGTCAAAGCCTTTCACATTAAAAAAAGAAAAGAAGGATGCATTAGTCAGTCATCGGTTTCGTTAAGTAATCGAGAAGCCAGCTACCTCGAAAGACTTAATTGAGATCAGTGTTTGCATGTGTCATACTCTCCTTCTTGTCGTTTCAAAATTTTGTTTCAAACACGTGTGAATTCCCGCAAAATTTTTTGTTTTTTTGTTTTTTTTATTTGATGTTACCCAGGGCTGTTTTTAGTTATGTCATCTAAAAGTGTCTAAGCTTGACTGCCGTGTACTATCGCTTGAGTCTGCGCAAAAGCTTCTGTTGGCAATGATTCAGTGTTCGTAGTTCTTTTCAGTGTCGCTAGCGTGATGGGTTATACATGAAGTGCTGCTTCTGAAATAAAAACTAGTTGCGAGTGTAGCGAGTGTCGTGTTTTCTTGTCCTCTTCGTCCCCGTCAAGTTTGCGCTACTACACCATATGGTTAAATGATGTCTCACCAACTAGCCCAGCTCTCAACCCTACTAACGGGGGGGGTTTCGACTCCCTCCCACGCCTAGCCGTGCGTGGCTTTGCCGTGTCCGGGGAAAAGGGGATCCTGGGGGTTGAGCTGACGCTGGGTGATTGGACCTTTAAGGCCCCCCGGCAGAGGCAACACACCCCTTTGGCCCCGGCTTCACGTAGACGGCACCCCTGGGCTGACCCACCCAGGGGAAATCGGCAGTCGCCTTTTCCTATCTCTCTCTCCCTACATCTTCGTCTTTTTTTACTTTTTTGCTTCCTGTCTACTTCTCTCTTCTGCTTACTTCCATTTTTCTCGGCGGCAAGGGTTAACCCTGTGCAAATAGCCTACCTTGGCCTAGGCGCATTGGGTTTTAGCAGGGTTGTACGGCTGACGTCTGCAAGCTTTCAGCATCTGCAAACTTGCAGCGTCCCCTCGTTGGGCTCCGTGGTGGGTGGCCGCCAACGCTGCTGAACAACATACAATTAGCATGCAGAAAGCATTTCCTTCACTCAGTGATCGTGCCTCCTCAAAGCGGGTACGCACCGAAGATATCCATTTTTCAATCCGGCCAAGACAATTGTTTCCTCATTTCCACGTTATACACTGCGAAAAAACTAACAAGCAAGCCAGAACTGTGTTCCCCTTCGTAGTGGCTGGATGCTTAACCGAAACTCTCGGTGCCGGGTACAAGGTTACCAAAATGGCCAGCGGAGATCTACTCCTTGAGATACGTGACAAAGACCAATTTGATAAACTGAACACCCTCACAACGTTTGCAGACACACCCATCAGTATAACGCCACACAGGTCCATGAACTCATCTCGCGGGGTCGTATCGGACAAAGATTTGCTTGACATGACCGAAGCTGAACTTCTGGAAGGATGGAAGAGCCAGAACGTGACAAACGTACAGCGTATTAAGATCAGAAGAGATCAAAAGGAAATCCCAACCAAACACTTAGTACTGACCTTTGTTTCAAGCGATCTGCCGGAAACTATTCAGACTGGGTACACAAAGACATCCGTGAGACCATATATTCCCAATCCCCGCCGTTGCTTCCAATGTCAGAGATATGGTCATGGCTCGCAAAGCTGTTGTGGCCGGAAAACTTGTGCTCTGTGTGGAGTCGTGGGCCATGCGTCCGACAACTGCGAAGCACCTGCACGCTGTGTGAACTGTGGCGGTAATCATGCTGCGTACTCACATTCCTGTTCTTTCTGGAAAAAAAATAGAGATCATCACTTTAAAGATAAAAGCAAAAATTACATTTAAAGAAGCAAGAAAAAGAGTCTCGCCATTTTATGGCCCCACATATGCTAATGCGGCGTGCCAGGGGCAGTGTCGCACCACCCCTCGCCACTCCTTCGGCCTGCGCAGAGCGAGCCATTGGCTGTGGCACCTGCCCCCAAGGCGGCAGTAGTTGAGTCTACTCCGCCTACTATTGAACAGAACCAGAGACTCCAGGGTCCTCGGGTCTCAAGGCCTCACCTCACCAGGCAAGGCCCAAGCTTCGAAAAACCAGCTCGCATGAGCGGGCATCCAGCGCCTCCGAGGAGGCAGTGGATACGGCGGCACCCTGGTGCCAAAAGAGCGGGGCGGCTCTCTGGAGCGCGCCAAGAGAACTAAAAAGCTCATAACAGGGCCTGATAACAGCCCTGTTACTTGAGCTCAACCTTTCACATTAAACTAGTCACTCCCTTAACGTACACACAGCACTACTTTACTTCCAGTATGAAAACACAAATTATTCATTGGAACGTCAGACGCTTGCTTAAAAACCTCGACGACGTCCAAGAGCTTTTATACAAACACTCACCTCAAGTGCTGTGTGTACAGGAAACACACCTAAAATTCTCCAATACAAATTTTTACGTGCTTACGTCATATACCGAAAGGACCGAGATGATGCTGTGGCGTCATCCGGTGGCGTAGCCATTATTATTAACCAAGGAGTAGCGTGTACACATTTATCACTCCAGACATCCCTTGAGGCGGTGGCTGTTCGAGCGGTACTTTTAAACAAACTCGTCAACCATCTGCTCTTTGTATGTACCTCCCCACCAACGTCTTGAAAGACGTGAATTCCAGTCTTTAATAGACGAACTGCCTGAACCTTATTTGCTTCTTGGAGACCTAAATGCACATAGTGGACTGGGGGGCGACTCTCGCTGTGATGCACGAGGTCGTCTCATTGAACAATTTCTCTTCTCTTCCGGTGCCTGTTTGTTGAATAGGAAAGAGCCAACATACTATAACGTTGCCAACAAAACTTACTCGTCTATAGACCTCAGCATCGTATCACCTTCACTCCTACCCTTACTGAAATGGAAAGTCATAAATAACCTATAAGGAAGTGACCCATTTTCCTGTAGTGTTGAGTTCACAAACAACATATGAATGTCCTCAACATGTTCCCAAATGGCTGAAAAACAAAGCAGACTGGGAACAGTTCCATAACTCTACACGTTTGAGTTGGACAGACATATGTAGGTTAGACATAGATGAAGCTGTGCATTACTTCACAGCTTTTCTAACTGACGCAGCAGCCAGGTGCATACCGAAAACATCTGGAATGCCCGGCAAACAACACGTCCCATGGTGGAACACAGAGTGTCGTAATGCGCGAAGTAACAGAACAGGCCATGGAGGCTGCTTCGGAACTCACCAACAGTCGAAAATCTTTACAGCTTCAAAAAAATAAAGTCTCAAGGCAGAAGAACGCGTCGGAAGGCCAGAAGAGAAAGCTGGCAGAAGTTTTTATCGGTAATCAATTCATACACACAGGAGGCTAAAGTCTGAAACATGGTTGGTAGGATAGCAGGAAAACAAGTACACACACTCCCACTCGTAAACACTCAAGGTGATACCTTGGAAGATCAGGCAAACTTCCTCGGTGCACACTTTGAACGGGTATCCAGCTCGTCCCACTATACTGACACTTTCCAAAAATACAGAGCAAGAATAGAAAAGCAGAAACTCGAACACAAATCCACTAGATACGAAGCATACAAAGAAGCTTTCAGTTTAGCTGAGCTCCGAAACATCTCTAAACTCCTGCAGTACTTCTGCCCCAGGTTCTGACCGTGTGGTGTATCAATGTTAAAAAACCTACCAGCCGAAACACAAAAACCTTACTTTGTTTGTACAATGCTATCTGGTTTTCTGGCACTATCCGTACCTCCTGGAAAGAGGCTATTATTATTCCCATTTCGAAAGAGGGCAAGGACCCTTCTTTAGCGTCTAGTTAGAGGCCTATTGCACTTACAAGCTGCTTGTGCAAAGTCTTCGAAAAAATGATAAACTGCCGACTTATACATATCCTTGAAACAAACAATTTGCTCGACCCATTTCAGTGCGGGTTTCGAGAAAATAGATCTACCACAGACCACCTTGTTCGTATCGAGGCACAGATCAGAGACGCCTTTGTCCATAAACAATATATTCTCTCTGTGTTCCTCGATATCGAAAAGGCTTATGATACAACATGGCGTTTTGGGAATTCTAAGAGACCTGTCCCACCTTGGTGTGCGCGGAAGAATGTTTCATGAAATCGAAAGTTACCTCTCAAAACGGACATACCGTGTCCGAGTGGGCAGTGTTCTCTCCCGAACATTTTGTCCAGGAAACAGGCGTGCCACAAGGTGGTGTACTTAGTTGCACACTTTTTATTATAAAAATGAATTCTTTGCACTTGTTCATCCCCCGCAATATGTTCTATTGTACATATGTCGACGACGTTCAGCTTGGCTTCAAGGCATGCAACTTGGCAATGTGTGAGCGGCAGGTTCAGCTGTGCTTAAACAAGGTCTCCAAATGGGCAGATGAAAACGGATTTCGACTTAACCCACAAAAAAGCACGTGTGTCTTGTTCTCTCGAAAGAGAGGCATGCACTCTGAACCTGACATTCGACTCAATGGGGCAACGTCTGTCCGTCAAAGCCGAACATAAATTCTTAGGCTTAATCTTGGACAACAAGCTGACTTCCGTACCGCACATCAAGAATTTAAAAATAAAATGTTTAAAAGCCATGAATGTTATAAAAGTGCTGTCACGTACTACTTGGGGTACTGATAGGCAATGCCTCATAAATCTGTATCGAAGCCTCATTCGCACCCGCTTAGATTATGGGGCCGTTGTTTATCAGTCTGCAACTCAAAGTGGTTTGAAGATGCTGAACCCCGTGCACCATTTGGGCATCGCCTTTCTACGGGTGCTTTTCGCACCAGCCCATAGAAAACCTTTATGTTGAGTCAAATGAGTGGTCGCTTCATCTTCAGAGAACTTATATGTCTTTTGTTTATTTCCTTAAGGTGAAAGCAGGACAAGAAGCCCCCTTGATACTCTACTGTTAATGATTTGTCGAGCTCATTTCTGTTTCAAAACAGGCCTTTCGATGAGGCAGCCCTTTTTCAGTTCGCCAGAAAAGTCTAGCCGAGGAAACTGAAGTCTCACTAGAACACAGTTTAATGGCTCTTGTAGCATATCCGCCACCGTGGCAATGGCAGACTATAGATTGGGATGTGTCCTTTCTAGAAGTTACAAAACAAGCGCCTATGCCCCATATCCGAACATACTTCCTCGAACTTCAACACAAATACACACGTCCTGAGTTCTTTACAGATGCTTCCAAGTCCAACTCCTCTGTGTCATACGCTGCTGTCGGCTCATCCTTTTCGGATGCTGGCCCTCTACATCCAGGCACAAGTATCTTCACAGCAGAAGCTTACGCGATACTTGTGGCAGCTAAACACACAAACAACTACAAATACAAAAAGCAGTAATTTATACAGACTCCCTCAGTGTGGTAACGGCTCTGCACAGTCTTAAAAAACAAAAAAAAACCCGGTCCTGTCTCACTTTACTCCATTTTGTGCACACTCTACACACTAAAACAACATGTTGTAGTGTGCTGGGTGCCAGGGCACCGTGAGATCCAAGGCAACGTGAGGGCGGATCAGCTCGCTGCATCCGTCCACAAAAGCACTGCCCCTACACCCATATCAATCCCGGCCCTTGATCTTAAGCCGTCTCTCAAACGAAACCTCAGGGACTACTGGCAGAGCAAGTGGGATACACACACACAAAACAAACTACACGTTATTAAGCCACACCTTGGTCATTGGCTGCCAGTATCAAAATCGCGTCATACAGAGGTAATACTAACGAGACTCAGGATAGGACACATACACGACACACACACATCTTTTGTCCGGTGGCGATCCACCATTGTGTGACAGATGTGGTGAAGCATTAACAGTCCTTCACGTTTTAATTCAGTGCAACAATTAGACACTCTAAGAAAACAACACTTCATTACCCTACCGACAACATATACCTTTACACCCTGCAATGTTCGTCGGTAGGGAACCGCTTTTTAGTCATAAATCATTGTTAGCGTTTTTAAAAGAAATTCATAATTTTCATATATATACCCGGGCATCCCGTAGCACGACCTCTCCAGAGAGGTTTTTGCTGCGGTGGCTACACAAGAAAGCACTTGCCTCACGGCCCTTGGACGCAAGGGTATAACGTGTGAGGTACTTGTGCTAATGCCATACATGTCCACCATCGTTTTTATTATCACCAACTTTTGTCACCTATTCACACACACACACACCTTTCACGGCATGGTCATGATTTTATTACTTGTATGTTTTTACCGCTTATGCGAGGAATTTTATGGCCCTTATACAGCGCTATAATCACAATCATTGTCCACATTCCTTGTCCCATGAACTGGCGCTCTTTGGCCATCAAATGGCCCTTGCGCCA
>WOVY01014250.1:0-36336 GCA_013436015.1 Rhipicephalus annulatus | reverse complement strand
AACGCCACACAGGTCCATGAACTCATCTCGCGGGGTCGTATCGGACAAAGATTTGCTTGACATGACCGAAGCTGAACTTCTGGAAGGATGGAAGAGCCAGAACGTGACAAACGTACAGCGTATTAAGATCAGAAGAGATCAAAAGGAAACCCCAACCAAACACTTAGTACTGACCTTTGTTTCAAGCGATCTGCCGGAAACTATTCAGACTGGGTACACAAAGACATCCGTGGAGACCATATATTCCCAATCCCCGCCGTTGCTTCCAATGTCAGAGATATGGTCATGGCTCGCAAAGCTGTTGTGGCCGGAAAACTTGTGCTCTGTGTGGAGTCGTGGGCCATGCGTCCGACAACTGCGAAGCACCTGCACGCTGTGTGAACTGTGGCGGTAATCATGCTGCGTACTCACATTCCTGTTCTTTCTGGAAAAAAATAGAGATCATCACTTTAAAGATAAAAGCAAAAATTACATTTAAAGAAGCAAGAAAAAGAGTCTCGCCATTTTATGGCCCCACATATGCTAATGCGGCGCGCCAGGGGGCAGTGTCGCACCACCCCTCGCCACTCCTTCGGCCTGCGCAGAGCGAGCCATTGCTTGTGGCACCTGCCCCCAAGGCGGCAGTAGTTGAGTCTACTCCGCCTACTATTGAACAGAAACCAGAGACTCCAGGGTCCTCGGGTCTCAAGGCCTCACCTCACCAGGCGAGGCCCAAGCTTCGAAAAACCAGCTCGCATGAGCGGGCATCCAGCGCCTCCGAGGAGGCAGTGATACGGCGGCACCCTGGTGCCAAAAGAGCGGGGCGGCTCTCTGGAGCGCGCCAAGAGAACTAAAAGCTCATAACAGGGCCTGATAACAGCCCTGTTACTTGAGCTCAACCTTCACATTAAACTAGTCACTCCCTTAACGTACACACAGCACTACTTTACTCCAGTATGAAAACACAAATTATTCATTGGAACGTCAGACGCTTGCTTAAAACCTCGACGACGTCCAAGAGCTTTTATACAAACACTCACCTCAAGTGCTGTGTGTACAGGAAACACACCTAAAATTCTCCAATACAAATTTTTACGTGCTTACGTCATATACCGAAAGGACCGAGATGATGCTGTGGCGTCATCCGGTGGCGTAGCCATTATTATTAACCAAGGAGTAGCGTGCACACATTTATCACTCCAGACATCCCTTGAGGCGGTGGCTGTTCGAGCGGTACTTTTACACAAACTCGTCACCATCTGCTCTTCGTATGTACCTCCCCACCAACGTCTTGAAAGACGTGAATTCCAGTCTTTAATAGACGAACTGCCTGAACCTTATTTGCTTCTTGGAGACCTAAATGCACATAGTGGACTGGGGGGCGACTCTCGCTGTGATGCACGAGGTCGTCTCATTGAACCAATTTCTCTTCTCTTCCGGTGCCTGTTTGTTGAATAGGAAAGAGCCAACATACTATAACGTTGCCAACAAAACTTACTCGTCTATAGACATCAGCATCGTATCACCTTCACTCCTACCCTTACTGAAATGGAAAGTCATAAATAACCTATAAGGAAGTGACCATTTTCCTGTAGTGTTGAGTTCACAACAACATATGAATGTCCTCAACATGTTCCCAAATGGCTGATAAACAAAGCAGACTGGGAACAGTTCCATAACTCTACACGTTTGAGTTGGACAGACATATGTAGGTTAGACATAGATGAAGCTGTGCATTACTTCACAGCTTTTCTAACTGACGCAGCAGCCAGGTGCATACCGAAAACATCTGGAATGCCCGGCAAACAACACGTCCCATGGTGGAACACAGAGTGTCGTAATGCGCGAAAGTAACAGAACAGGCCATGGAGGCTGCTTCGGAACTCACCAACAGTCCGAAAATCTTTACAGCTTCAAAAAAATAAAGTCTCAAGGCAGAAAGAACGCGTCGGAAGGCCAGAAGAGAAAGCTGGCAGAAGTTTTTTATCGGTAATTCAATTCATACACACAGGAGGCTAAGTCTGAAACATGGTTGGTAGGATAGCAGGAAAACAAGTACACACACTCCCACTCGTAACACTCAAGGTGATACCTTGGAAGATCAGGCAAACTTCCTCGGTGCACACTTTGAACGGGTATCCAGCTCGTCCCACTATACTGACACTTTCCCAAAATACAGAGCAAGAATAGAAAAGCCAGAAGAAGAAACTCGAACACAAATCCACTAGATACGAAGCATACAAAGAAGCTTTCAGTTTAGCTGAGCTCCGAACATCTCTAAACTCCTGCAGTACTTCTGCCCCCCGGTTCTGACCGTGTGTGTATCAAATGTTAAAAAACCTACCAGCCGAACCACACAAAAAACCTTACTTTGTTTGTACAATGCTATCTTGGTTTTCTGGCACTATCCGTACCCTCCTGGAAAGAGGCTATTATTATTCCCATTTCGAAAGAGGGCAAGGACCCTTTTTTAGCGTCTAGTTAGAGGCCTATTGCACTTACAAGCTGCTTGTGCAAAGTCTTCGAAAAAATGATAAACTGCCGACTATACATATCCTTGAAACAAACAATTTGCTCGACCCCATTTCAGTGCGGGTTTCGAGAAAATAGATCTACCACAGACCACCTTGTTCGTATCGAGGCACAGATCAGAGACGCCTTTGTCCATAAACAATATATTCTCTCTGTGTTCCTCGATATCGAAAAGGCTTATGATACAACATGGCGTTTTTGGAATTCTAAGAGACCTGTCCCACCTTGGTGTGCGCGGAAGAATGTTTCATGAAATCGAAAGTTACCTCTCAAAACGGACATACCGTGTCCGAGTGGGCAGTGTTCTCTCCCGAACATTTGTCCAGGAAACAGGCGTGCCACAAGGTGGTGTACTTAGTTGCACACTTTTTATTATAAAAATGAATTCTTTGCACTTGTTCATCCCCCGCAATATGTTCTATTGTACATATGTCGACGACGTTCAGCTTGGCTTCAAGGCATGCAACTTGGCAATGTGTGAGCGGCAGGTTCAGCTGTGCTTAAACAAGGTCTCCAAATGGGCAGATGAAAACGGATTTCGACTTAACCCACAAAAAAGCACGTGTGTCTTGTTCTCTCGAAAGAGAGGCATGCACTCTGAACCTGACATTCGACTCAATGGGCAACGTCTGTCCGTCAAAGCCGAACATAAATTCTTAGGCTTAATCTTGGACAACAAGCTGACTTCCGTACCGCACATCAAGAATTTAAAAATAAAATGTTTAAAAGCCATGAATGTTATAAAAGTGCTGTCACGTACTACTTGGGGTACTGATAGGCAATGCCTCATAAATCTGTATCGAAGCCTCATTCGCACCCGCTTAGATTATGGGGCCGTTGTTTATCAGTCTGCAACTCAAAGTGTTTGAAGATGCTGAACCCCGTGCACCATTTGGGCATCCGCCTTTCTACGGGTGCTTTTCGCACCAGCCCCATAGAAAACCTTTATGTTGAGTCAAATGAGTGGTCGCTTCATCTTCAGAGAACTTATATGTCTTTTGTTTATTTCCTTAAGGTGAAAGCAGACAAGAAGCCCCCTTGATACTCTACTGTTAATGATTTGTCGAGCTCATTTCTGTTTCAAAACAGGCCTTCGATGAGGCAGCCCTTTTCAGTTCGCCTGAAAAGTCTAGCCGAGGAAACTGAAGTCTCACTAGAACACAGTTTAATGGCTCTTGTAGCATATCCGCCACCGTGGCAATGGCAGACTATAGATTGGGATGTGTCCTTTCTAGAAGTTACAAAACAAGCTCCTATTGCCCATATCCGAACATACTTCCTCGAACTTCAACACAAATACCACACGTCCTGAGTTCTTTACAGATGCTTCCAAGTCCAACTCCTCTGTGTCATACGCTGCTGTCGGCTCATCCTTTTCGGATGCTGGCCCTCTACATCCAGGCACAAGTATCTTCACAGCAGAAGCTTACGCGATACTTGTGGCAGCTAAACACATCAAACAACTACAAATACAAAAAGCAGTAATTTATACAGACTCCTCAGTGTGGTAACGGCTCTGCACAGTCTTAAAAAACAAAAAAAAACCCGGTCCTTGTCTCACTTTACTCCACTTTGTGCACACTCTACTCACGAAAACAACATGTTGTAGTGTGCTTGGGTGCCAGGGCTCCGTGAGATCCAAGGCAATGTGAGGGCGGATCAGCTCGCTGCATCCGTCCACAAAAGCACTGGCCCTACACCCATATTAGTCCCGGCCCTTGATCTTGAGCCGTCTCTCAAACGAAACCTCAGGGACTACTGGCAAAGCAAGTGGGATAAACACACTCAAAACAAACTACACATTATTAAGCCACACCTTGGTCATTGGCTGCCAGTATCAAAATCGCGTCATACAGAGGTAATACTAACGAGACTCAGGATAGGACACACATACACGACACACACACATCTTTTGTCCGAAGGTGATCCACCATTGTGTGACAGATGTGGTAAATCATTAACAGTCCTTCACCTTTTAATTCAGTGCAAACAACTGGACACTCTAAGAAAACAACACTTTCCAATAGCCTACCGACAACATATACCTTTACACCCTGCAATGTTCGTTGGTAGGGAACCGCTTTTTAGTGATAAATTATTGTTAGCGTTTTTAAAAGAAATTCGTAATTTTCATAATATATACCCCGGGCATCCCGTAGCACAACCTATCCAGAGAGTTTTTTTGCTGTGGTGGCTACACAGGAAAGCACTTGCCTCACGGCCCTTGGACGCAAGGGTACTAACGTGTGAGGTACTTGTGCTAATGCCATACATGTCTACCATCGTTTTTCATTATCACCAACTTTTATCACCTATTCACACCACACACACCTTTCACGGCATGATCATGATTTTATTACTTGTATGTTTTTACCCGCCTTACTGCGAGGAATTTTATGGCCCTTATACAGCCACTAATCACAATCATTGTCCACAATCCTTGCCCCATGAACTGGTGCTCTTTGGTCATCAAATGGCCCTTGCGCCAAAAACATCATATATCATCATGATGTGTGTCATGAATGTCATGATTTATATTTCATGGTCTTGCTGCTTTTGCTGTGGGTGTAGTTCACATGGCATGTTGCAAAACTGGCACGGTATGACCTATTTGCATGGCGAACACGAGCAACAGACCCTAACATAAAAATTATGACATGCTTGTCAAGTAACATGATGACATGCCACACTCATTATGTGCTCGCGTCCGTTTCGCTAGCTTCACATAAGCCAAATTTAGTAATACATGACGTCACTAGATGAGAAAAGTATGTGACTGGTGCAAATTTGCTAATCATGAGGTGCGTGTTATGTGAGAACATGACTACATGCCACAGTCAAGGCGCCAACACATTTCGACGTGACCAGGCGCGCGTTCACGCCGGTGTTCGTTTGGTCGCGTCACGCCGGCGTTGCCACGCCAGGCGCCGGTCCTGTCGCATACTCGCATTCGCGCGCCGCACTGCGTTGCTTTGACGCATGTTCGTTTCAGCGTGTCTGGCGTCCACTCCGTCACGAAAAGAGGCAGACGCAGTGCTGGCTGGGTAATGAATCGGCATGAAATGCAGCATGTCAACTTCGCGCTGGTGGCGTAGGGCCGCGCCGATGGAAACTGGTCGCTTCTGCGGTCATATTATAGAGTGCTCGCGTTTTCTAACTTAGCGTCGCTGTGCGCAGCGTTTGCGCGTGTCAATGTTACATTGTAGTCTATTGGGGCCGTTATCATGCGCTCGCGGTCATTTCGCTAGCTCCGCTTATAACGAATTTGGTGTTACTTGACGTAAATGGACGACGAAGTAGCTCCACATATACCGAATTCAATATCACGTCACGTGAATAGATTCCGAAGGTAAACGACACATTCAAACATGGTAAACTGACAGAAAAGTCATGTACGGCATAATTAACCTCCACCTCGTAAAGTTGTGCTTACTTCAAAGTGACATATAAACCATCCTCATTTGTGCTTCGCACATCATCAATTCCCACTTAACGTGGAATCTGCCAATGTTTTTTCAATGGTTTCATCAGCAATTTAGTAATGACCTGTGAGAATTCGGAAGATAGCACGTACATACAGGTGTAGGTGAAACCTTCAATTTCAGACGTGGGGAACTGTAGAGCTCCTTTCTTCATGATATCAACTGCCAGATTTACTGCTGTCTCGTTCTCAGAACATGTCCGGGATATTCACAGAATGCCGGTAATAATCGGCATCGAAAATAACGAAGTCATGATCATCATAACGAATTATATGTTTAACAATGTCTTCTAAACGTTCTGCCAGCATTCTGTTTTGGAATCTCAGGAAAATTTCGCAAAGGACGCAGGTGTCCCCCTAAAACGAATGCGGAATCCATGCTTTTATATATACATTGTATGTGGTTTGTAGGTGACTGTAATAATGAACACACACTTCTTTGCACACTCAGGTCCTATTGCAATCTTTTGAAAAGGTAATATAATTCTTTTCAGTATCCATGCTTGTTTATCATGATGAAGAACTCTAAATACAAAAGAATGGTATCTGTATTGTTTTAGAGTGGCCCCTGGTTTGTCTTGTTCTATTTTCTTGAGGTCCTTGTACCCCCGCAGGGGCGCCTGCGCAAGTAGGCGTTTGGTGTGTAGCGACACCACGGTCCCGAGCTAACGGGGGAGTTTCGGCTCCCTCCCACGCCTAGCCGTGCGTGGCTTTGCCATGTCCGGGGAAAAGGGGATCCTGGGGATTGAGCTGACGCTGGGTGATTGGACCTTTAAGGCCCCCGGCAGAGGCAACACACCCCTTTGGCCCCGGCTTCACGTAGATGGCACCCCTGGGCTGACCCACCCAGGGGAAATCGGCAGTCACCTTTTCCTATCTCTCTCTCCCTACATCTTCGTCTTTATCTCTTACTATTTATCTGTCCTGTCTTCTACTCTCTTCCGTTTACTTCCAAACTTCCTGGCGGCTAAGGTTAACCCTGTGCAAATAGCCTACCTTGGTCTAGGCGCATTGGTTTATAGTGGCGTTGTACGGCTGGCGTCTGCAGTTTTCAGCATCTGTAAACTGGTAGCGTCCCCTCGTTGGGCTCCGTGGTGGGTGGCCGCCTACGCTGCTGAACAAAAATAAGAAAGGCATGCATAAAGCATTCACCCTAATGTCTGACTGTATTGGCTTAAAGCGGGTACGCACCGATGCTACAATTTTTTCAACCAGCCAAAAGAAACATATCGTCACTTTCATGTTATCCACTGTGAACAAACTGAAAAGCAAGCCAGGACCGTCTCTCCTTTCCTAGTTTGTAGATGTCTCACCGAAACTCTTGGCACAGGATACAAGGTAACCAAAATGGCTAGTGGAGACCTTTTCCTCGAGATCCGCAACAAAGAACAATTTGAAAAGCTAGACCGTCTTCAGATTTCGGTGGCATACCACTAACCATAACACCACATAGATCAATGAACACAACTCGTGGAGTGGTATCTGACATGGAATTAATTGACTTGACTGAGACTGAACTTTTGGAGGGGTGGAAGAGCCAAAATGTCACTAATGTACAGAGAATCATCATCAAAAGAGATAATAAGGAAACACCGACAAAACACTTAATACTCACGTTTGAATCCAGTAAACTACCGGAATCTATTCAAACAGGATACACGAAGACATCTATCAGGCCGTACATACCAAACCCTTGTCGTTGCTTCCAATGCCAGAGGTATGGCCATGGCTCTGAAACCTGTCGTGGTCGCCAGACTTGTGCACAATGTGGAGTCCTAGGCCACGTGTCTGAGAACTGCAAACAACCGCCACACTGTGTAAACTGCGAAGGAAACCATGCCGCATATTCACGCTCCTGCACATACTGGAAAAAAGAAAAGAAATAATTACATTGAAGGTGAAGGAGAACATTACATTTAAGGAAGCACGGCGAAGAGTCGCTCCAATTTATGGACCTACATACGCTGATGTGGCGCGCCAGGGGGCACCGCCGCACCAGCCCTCGCCACTCCTTCAGCCCGCGCATACCGAGCCGGTGGTTGTGGCACCTGCCCCCAAGGCGGCTGTAGCCCGGGCTACACCGCCTACTCCCAAAAAGAGACCGGAGACTCCAGAGTCCTCGGGTCTCAAGGCCTCACCTCACCAGGCGAGGCCCGAAATTCGAACTAATAGCCCGCACGTGCAGGCATCCAGTGAATCCGAGGAGGCAATGGATACATCGGTACCCTTGGTGCTGAAAGAGCGGCGTGGCTCCTTGGAGCGCGCCACGAAAACAAAAAAAACATATAACAGGGCCTGGTGACGGCCGTGTTAAATGAATTCAAACTCCCTGTCTAAACTGCCACTCGGTTTTTGTACACACGGCACAATTTTACAGTCACCATGAGCACTCAAATTATACAATGGAACGTCAGGGGCCTTCTCAGAAACCTTGAAGACATCCAAGAACTCTTACACGAACACTCACCAAAAGTGCTGTGTGTACAAGAAACGCACTTTAATCCAAAACGCACAAACTTTCTTCGTAAATACGTTATTTTCCGAAAGGACCGTGTTGATGCCATGACACCATCCGGAGGTGTTGCCATCATAGTGAATCAAGGAATTGCTTGCACACACTTACAACTCCAAACATCCCTTCAGGCAGTGGCTGTTCGAGCAGTTCTTTTTGATAAACTGATCACAATATGCACTATTTACATTCCTCCTAGCTATCAGCTGCAAAAAACGTGATTTACACTCTCTAATTGATGAACTTCCTGAGCCTTATGTTCTCCTTGGAGACTTTAGTGCGCATAGCAGGCTATGGGGTGACTCTCGGTATGACGCGCGAGGTCGACTGATAGAACAGTTCCTTCTCTCGTCAGCGCGTGTCTCCTAAATGGAAAAGAACCAACCTATTATAATCTCGCCAATAACACCTACTCCTTCATAGACCTAAGCATAGTATCTCCATCTCTTGTGCCTCTACTCCAGTGAAAAGTTGTCAGTAATTTGTACGGAAGCGAACACTTCCCCGTAGTTTTGAGCACAACTACAGTAATGGAGTGCCCACCACGTGTTGCCAAGTGGCCCATAAATAGAGCTGACTAGGAACAGTTTTATACCATCGCTCGTCTAGGTTGGAATCACATATGTACTTTGAACATTGATGTTGCTGTCAACTACTTCACAGCGTTTTTGATTGATGCTGCAACAAATGCATCCCACAAACAAATGGACACCCTAGAAAACGGCGTGTGCCATGGTGGAACTCTGAATGATAAAACCCGCGCAAACAGAAAAACAGAGCTTGGAGGCTGCTTCGGAACTCACCGACAGCCAAAAATCTTGACATCTCAAGAAAATAAAGTCTCAAGGCAGGAGAACGCGTCGGCAGGCCAGAAGGGAAAGCTGGCAGAAGTTTTTGTTGGGGATCAATTCAAACACACAGGAGGCTAAAGTCTGGAACATGGTCGGTAGGATAGCAGGAAAACAAGTACACACACTTCCACTGGTAAACACTCAGGGTGATACCTTGGCAGGTCAGGCAAACTTCCTCGGTGCACACTTCGAACAGGTGTCCAGCTCATCCCTCTACACTGACAATTTCCAAAATTACAGAGCAAGAATAGAAAAGCAGAAACTCGAACACAAATTCACTAGATACGAAGCATACAAAGAAGCTTTCAGTTTAGCTGAGCTCCGAACATCTCTAAACTCCTGCAGTACTTCTGCCCCAGGTTCTGACCGTGTGGTGTATCAAATGTTAAAAAACCTACCAGCCGAAACACAAAAAACCTTACTTTGTTTGTACAATGCTATCTGGTTTTCTGGCACTATCCCTACCTCCTGCAAAGAGGCTATTATTATTCCCATTTTGAAAGAGGGCAAGTACCCTTCTTTACCTTCGAGTTATAGGCCCATTGCACTTACAAGCTGCTTGTGCAAAGTCTTCGAAAAAATGAGAAACTGCCGACTAGTACATATCCTTGAAACAAACAATTTGCTCGACCCATTTCAGTGCGGGTTTCGAGAAAGTAGATCCACCACAGACCACCTTGTCCGTATCGAGGCACAGATCAGGGACGCCTTCGTCTATAAACAATATTTTCTCTCTGTGGTCCTCGATATCGAAAAGGCTTATGATACAACATGGCGATTTGGAATTCTAAGAGACCTGTCCCACCTTGGCATGCGTGGAAGAATGTTTCACATAATCGAAAGTTATCTGTCAATCCGGACATTCCGTGTCCGAGTGGGCACGGTTCTTTCCCAAACATTTGTCCAGGAAACAGGCGTGACACAAGGTGGTGTACTTAGCTGCACACTTTTCTCATCAAAATGAATTCCTTGCGCTTGTCAATCCCTCGGAATATGTTTTATTGTACATATGTCAATAACGTCCAGCTTGGCTTTAGATTTTGCAATCTGGCAATGTGTGAGCGGCAGGTTCAGTTAGGTTTAAACAAGGTCTCCAAATGGGCAGAGGAAAACGGATTCCGACTGAACCCACAAAAAGCACGTGTGTCTTGTTCTCCCGAAAGAGAGGCATGCACTCAGAACTGGACATTGAACTGAACGGTCAGCGTCTGTCTGGTAATGCGGAGCATAAATTCTTAGAAGTACTATCGGACAACAAGTTCACCTTCGTACCACACATCAAGAATTTAAAAACAAAATGTTTAAAAGCCATGAATGTTTTAAAAGTGTTGTCATGCACTACGTGGGGTAGTGACAAGCAATGCCTCATGAATCTGTATAGAAGTGTTATTCGCACCCGCTTAGAATATGGGGGCCGTTGTTTATCACTCTGTGACTCAAAGTGCTCCAAAAATGCTGGACCCCGTGCACATTTCGGGCATCCGCCTCTCTGCGGGTGCTTTTCGCACCAGCCCCGTAGAAAGCCTTCCTGTTGAGTCAAATGAGTGGTCACTTCATCTGCAGAGAGCATACATGACCTTTGTTTATTTCCTTAAGGTGAAAGCAGACAAGAAGCACCCCTCATACTCTACTATTAATGATTCTTCGAGCTCAATTCTGTTTCAAAACAGGCCTTCAAAGAGGCAGCCCTTCTCACTTCACCTGAAGAGTCTAGCTGAGGAAACTGGAGTCTCACTTGAACCCAGTTTAATGGCTCCTGTAGCATACCCGCCACCGTGGCAATGGCAGACTATAGACTGCGATGTGTCTTTTCTAGAAGTTACAAAACATGCGCCTATTGCCCATATCCAAACATACTTCCTGGAACTTCAACACAAATACACACGTCCTGAGTTCTTTAGAGATGCCTCCAAGTCTACCTCCTCTGTGTCCTACGCTGTCGGCCCATCCTTTTCGGATGCTGGCCCTTTACATCCAGGCACAAGTATCTTCACAGCGGAAGCTTATGCGATACTTGTGGCGGCCTAAACACATCAAGCAATTACAAATACAAAAAGCAGTACTTTATACGGACTCCCTCAGTGTGGCAACGGCTCTGCACACTCTTAAAAAAAAAACCAGTCCTCGTCTCACTTTACTTCATTTGTGCACACTCTACACACTCAAACAACATGTTGTAGTGCGCTGGGTGCCAGGGCACCGTGAAATTCAAGGCAACGTGAGGGCGGATCAGCTCGCTGCATCCGTCCACAAAAGCAGTGCCCCTTCACCCATGCCAATCACGGCCCTTGATCTTAAGCCGTCTCTCAAACGAAACCTCAGGGACTAGTGGCAGAGCAAGTGGGATACATGCACACAAAAGAAACTACACATTGTTAAGCCACACCTTGGTCATTGGCTGCCCTTATCGAAATCGCGTCATACAGAGGTAATACTAACGACACTCTGGATTGGACCCACATACACGACACACACACATCTTTTGTCCGGTGGCGATCCACCATTGTGTGACAGATGTGGTAAATCATTAACAGTCCTTCACCTTTTAATTCAGTGCAAACAACTGGACACTCTAAGAAAACAACACTTTCCAATAGCCTACCGACAACATATACCTTTACACCCTGCAATGTTCGTCGGTAGGGAACCGCTTCTTAGTCACCAAATCATTGTTAGCGTTTTTAAAAGAAATTCATAGTTGTCATATCATATACCCGGGCATTCCGTAGCACAACCTCTCCCGAGAGGTTTTTGCTGCGGTGGCTACACAAGAAAGCACTTGCTTCACGGCCCTTGGACGCAAGGGTATGAACGAGTGAGGTACTTGTGCTAATGCCATACATGTCCACCATCGTGGACATGTATGGACATCGTGGACATTATCACCAATTTTCGTCACCTATTCACACCACACACACCTTTCACGGCATGGTGATAATTTTATTACTTGTATGGTTTTACCCGCTTTACCGCGAGGAATTTGATGGCCCTTATACAGCCGCTTGTCACAATCATTGTCCATATTTTTAGTTAGATGAACTGGCGCTCTTTGGCCGTGAAATGGCCCTTGCGCCACAAAACATCAAACATCATCATCGAGGTCCTTGTATGTTTGTATGTATGTATGTATGTATGTATGTATGTATGTATGTATGTATGTATGTATGTATGTATGTATGTATGTATCACGGAGACGTAGGTATATAGCTACGTGTATCATATCTGATGAAAGCACATGTGCTATCTACATGCATGATTGCTTCGTGCGTACTCCTGGCCTTCACCTTTTCTAACCCTTTCCACCTTCGCCTATAACTACCAACGCAGAATGAACGATGGGAGTGACTTGTACCTCGACAACCCAGCTGTCCAGTCTGATCATTCCACACACGAATGAAACATGGTGTCGGAAGTGGGCAACGTATAAGCAACGACATGGATCACCTGAGGCCGCCTGAACCGCTACGTTTGACAGCTGATGGAGTAAAGAACTGGACGCGGTTTCGTCAGCAGTTCGAATTTTTCTGCAAGCGATAGCATGCCAAGCTAATCCGAGGTCGGAAGCAGCGAAAACGGCCCTGCTTCTCAGCGTTGCGGGGGAGGTAGCCTTAGACGTTTTCAACAATTTTGTGTTCAGCAGAGAAGAAAACAAGGAGGATTTCAGCAGCGTAATTGCCAAAGTCGAAGATTACTGCCTGGAGCAACAAAATTAAATACACGAGCGATACGTGTCCCGTTCCCCGCAGTCAAGGTGAGGCGGAGCCCTTTGAGCAGTTTCTACGCGAGCTAAAAACTAGCGCAGCACTGCAACTTTGGGACCATGGCGGATGACATGGTGCGAGATCAAATTGTTTTTGGAACAAACTCGCCAAGGCTTCGAGATAAGATGCTCAGGGACAAAATCTTGACTCCTGAAAAAGTAATCATCTTTTGCAAGGTGGCGGAAACATCAGCTCGTCAAAATGAATTTTGGCAGAAAACAAAGGAAGAACTCGATATGAACGCAGTTAAAGCCAATAAGAGCACCCCTTGAAGGTCGAGAAACGACCTAAAATGCATTCGTTGTAACTGAAGGCATGCCTACAGATGCTGCCCGGCATACGGAAAAGTATGTTACTCGTGTAATGGCCGCATTCACTTCGCGTCTTGTTGCAGTGAGAAAGAGCGCGTGTATAAAGTGGAACATCAGAGCGACGACTTTGAAGTACTGAATGTCGCTAGCAGCTGCACAAGCAAAGAACGGGACTGGCGTGTGAACGCATGCATTGGTGGCAAGTACAACCCGTTTAAGGTGGACACAAGACCGCAGGCAATTGCTCTACCACTTTCAATGTTTCGCAAGCTCAAGACGACAACCCTGATGCCCAGTAGCGCAGTTCTGAGATCATATGGTGGCAACACGATCAAGCAAATCGGCAAGTTTTCAGCGCTTATCGAGATTGGTGGTCGCAAGGCGTGCACAGAATTTTTTGTATTAAAGAAGGAGCACAGCACCATCTTAGGATTGAACACCAGCGAGAAGCTTGGAATCGTACAGCGGGCTGTTGACAGCGTGACGACAAATGACGCCGAAGAAATTGTCAAGGAGTTTCCACGTCTTTTCCACGGAACAGGATGCGCCCCACGTGAATACAAGATTGAGCTGCACAGGGCTTCCGTGCCAGTCGTCCAGCCAGCTCGGAGGGTTCCCCTGTCCCTGCATGAGCCTCTACGTACCAAACTGGACAAAATGGAAAAGAAGGGCATCATCCAGAAGGTCAGCAGCCCCACAGATTGGGTAAGCCCCCTTGTCATGGTACTAAAGAAAGATGGCAAATTGCGGGTCTGCATGGACCCTAAACGCATCAACGAAAACGTCAAGAGGGAACACTACCAAATGCCGCGCCGAGGGGATATTGAAGCAGACGTGGCAGGCGCGAAGTTCTTTTCGCGGCTCGACGCTAATGCCGGATTTCATCAAATCGCATTAGATGAACAATCGTAGAAGATATGCACACTCATGACGCCTTTCTGCCGGTATCGCTTTCTTCGTCTACCGTTCGGTATAGCGTCGGCGAGCGAAGTGTTTCAAAAGGCCCTTAACCAGGTTTTGATGGTCTTGCCGGTGTACGCTTGTACGTAGACGATGTGTTAATTTGGGGAGGGACCAGGGCTGAGCATGATGAGAGGCTGCGCAGAGCATTAGAAACAGCTGAAAAAGCAAGCCTTACTTTCAATGCATCCAAATGTCGCGTCGGCCAAAAAAGCGCTTTTTTGTGTGACATCATTAGCGACAAGGGTATTAGGCCAAATCCTGATCTTGTTGACGGTCTTTTGAAAATGCCAAGACCTCAGGACAAATTGGCTGTCCAAAGGCTACGGGGAGTAGTTAACTACTTTAGCAAGTACCTACCAGCTCTCTCACAGCGTACGTCTACTTTACGTTCTCTCATGAAACATGGTGCCATCTTTGATTGGACACCAAACCACGAAACGAATGGCAGGCTGTAGGCCGGGATCTAAGTAATGCCCCAGTGCTTGCTATATTTGATCCAAATCGGGAGACAAAGGTAACTGCAGATGCCTCTCAAAGTGGGGTTGGGGCGGCACTTCTGCAACGTCATGGAGATTGCTGGCAGCCGGTAGCCTATGCGTCGAGAGCTTTAACAGAATCGGAGCAAAGATATTCACAGATTGAAAAAGAGGCTTTGGCTTCAGTTTTTGGTTGTGACAAATGCAATCATTCTGTTTATGGCCGCACCATCACCCTCAAGAGTGATCACAGTCTGCTAATAGACATATCAAAGAAAGGCATAAGCGATAGGCCAGAGTGCAACAATTTTTCTTGAGATTGATGAAATATGGTTACACGCTGACGTACATTCCTGGTAAACAGATGGCCCTTGCTGATATGCTGTCCCAATCACTTGTTCCTGGAATCAAGGAAGCTGCAGGCACGAGTGACGTCGAGATCCATGCCGTCACGGTCGTATCAACACTCGTAAGTGAAACGAAAGCTAGAAAACTTGCACAGGAAACAGCTCTTGATCCATATCTTGGCACAGTGCTAAGAAAGCTTGCCAAGGGAAAGCATGTCGATGGCCCCCTGAAACCGGTGGCTGCTGAGCTATCCGTAGTAAACGGCCTATTATAGAAAGGCACTAAAGTGGCGATACCGACAAGAATGCTTAGCGACATGTTGAAACGGATCCACGCAGGCCATCTTGGCCAGGTAAAGTGTAAAGCTAGAGCAAGGCAAATGGTTTACTGGCCGAATATAAACTCGGAAATTCAGTCCTTGGTCGAAAGATGTCCAACTTACAAAACATACGCTTATAAGCAGCCATCGAAGCCTTTAATAATGCAACCAACACCTACTCAGCGATGGTACCTTATCGGTGTCGATCTCTTTCAGTACTCGGGAAGACATTGTTTGTGCACCTATGACTTGATGTCCGATTTCCCTGAGGTGGAGCTACTGCCCGATGCAACAGCCAGTACGGTCATCGATAGACTGAGTGCAATATTTTCACGGTACGGCATACCAGCCGAGCTATCTACTGATAATGACCCACAGTTTATCAGCCAAGAGTTACTTATTTTCACAAAGTATTACGACTTTAAGCATGTGAAATCAAGCCCGCAGTACCCGCAATCAAACGGGCTCGCAGAAAAGGCTGTACAAGTTGTAAAACGCATACTAAAGAAGCCAAAAGCTGCAGGAGAGTGTTTCTGGCTGGGCTTGCTGAATTACAGGGCGAGTCCTGTTGAAGATGGCCGGTCTCCGGGCGAACTCTTGCAAGGAAGGCGGCTGCGCACACCATTGCCGGACTTCAATGCAGTGTCAGGAACGCTCGTCAAGAAACACCGGCAGAGAAGTCATCATAGGCGCACCCTACCTGGCCTCTGCGACAAGGACGTGGTTCGCTTGAATGGGACACCATGGGCAACGAAAGCCAAAGTGATCGGATCAGCCGGCCCACGGTCCTTCTACGTACGCACAGAGAACAACATCGTGCTGAGGTGCAACCGTCGGCACCTTCTGGCGACGAAGGAACCATATAGTGTTGGTTCATCAGACGACGAAAATTTTGCCAACAACCGCATCACATTTCAAGGTGAGGCGTCATCGACCACCGTAGCCTCGCCCGCGGAAGCTCAGCAGCCGTCGCCTCAATCACTGAGACGCAGTCGACGACAGACGCGGCCGCAGAGCATCTGGGTTATGACCAGCGGTTCCTGCAGACAAGCCAGCGGCATTATTTCGTCAACTGTTTAGAAGGAGGATGTATCATATCTGATGAAAGCACATGTGCTATCTAAATGCATGATTGCCTCGTGCGAACTCCTGGCCCTCACCTTTTCTAACCCTTTCCACCTGCGACTATAACTACCAACGCAGAATAACGATGGGAGTAACTTGTTTCTCAACAACTCAGTTGTCCAGTCTGTTCATTCCACACACGAATGAGACACTACGTCTCCGTGCACCCGTGGTCCCCCTTAGGGGAGGGTTGACCAAATTATTATGGAGAGTTAAATTGGCTTGACACAAATCGCCTGATTCCACGAACCTGGGAATCATCGTTATGAGAAGCTTGCAGAGGGAATGTGACCGTGTCAGTTTTTTATAGAGCGGCACGACAATACATGACGCTGAATATATGTAGAAATGTTGCACACACAGAAATGTCCAAGAGCTGCACATGCTTATACAACCAGTTATTCGCATTCGCACAACCATGTCAACTTAAACATCCATACTAGCAACACCAGAAACTGATGTGAAGCGCTGGTGCTCGCGAAGATGGCGGCCCGGGACACTGCTATTCAGATCAACTTCAGCGCATGGAATCTAACCACAATTAACGTTAACCCGACGTAACGACTGTGACATGATGTTGCAAAAGTAGTTACAAGGTTTGGCGTAGCTCTGTGGTAAAATGCTTGGGTTCGAGTTGAGCTGGGACCCTGGCATTTATTCTTTGCATTCATCCGGTCGACGCTACCATTGTTGGGCATTTATTACCACTCGCGCATTAAAACTGCCCAGGTGTCTTCCTAATGTTCGTGGGTAGACAAATATTGTCAATCGCCTGTGGCACATACCCGCTTACCGGCGGCACATACACGCCCGTAGGTATGTGACAGTGCCTGGAGGGAAGTGTTTGACCACGTACGCGACAAGATTGTGACCTTATTCATGTCTTGACCAGCGCATCATATACGTAATCTTTCCCTCCCATGCTAATATTGGTTCGCGCCTAGTTAAATGGCGGTGACGACGAGAGCACCCAAACCTAAGCGACTAGAAAGACGGATAAATACGCTCAAAGTCGCCGAAGTTCGCTAAGAAAGGCTTCGCATTCAATAGATGCGCTGGTCATACTATGAAGAATGTGACAATATTGTCACATACGTCCTGAAAGCCTTTCGGCCAGCCGTGAAGCACATATCCGCGGGTAGGTATGCCCCACAGGTGATTGATAGGTTCTGTCTACCAAGGAACAAAGAGTTTCCTTAGTAGTTTAATGCGAGAGCGTTCAGAAAAGAGCTGACATCGGCAGCGTAGACCCGAGGAATGCGAAGAATAAATTTTAGGGCCTCAGATTGAATAGAACACCAAAACTTTGCGTGGCAATCAAATGTTCTCGTGGAGAGCCACGGCAGGTCTCAGGAACGCTGTGGAAATATACACTATTCTGGTGTTAAGTCGGTAAAACACCAATTGTGCTTGCAATGCTGGCTATCCAATCTCATAAATATAACATATGTATTCCTATGACACAGATGTTTTATCGGGTTAACGTCAATTGTAATTGTTTGTAATTCAATAAAGTTGACTTTTGTAGCCGGTTGCACGGCTACCATTCTCGCGAGCATACCAACGTTACATACCAGCTTACTGATTCCCATGTTGCTAATACTCATTTGCTGTTGGGAATTCTTGCGCAAGTGCAAACAACTGATTACATAAAACATATGCGGTTATTCAACGTAAATATGTGCCTACAATATTTGTACACGTATTTAGCGTTCTTTGGTAACGTGTCTCCCGAAGAAGAAAATTACATGGTCACCCTCCTCCCACATGCTTCGCATAGGGACGATTCCGAAGTTATGTGCAATCTGACAAATATTCTGGATCATTTGTACTCACTCTAAACGCATTGTTGCAGTCTACTATAACAGGTTGTCTTTGCTGAACGCGAAGATTTTTGTTCATTTCGTGCTGAAGTAAGGTCATTGTTTGTTGAATATATCTTGTTCTACTTTATAGCTGTAATCATTATTGCGCGCATGTAGCTTGTGACCAAAAGAGCCTTGTAGTATTTTACTATTGATACGGACAGCTTTATTATTAAAGATCACAACATCGAATGAACAAAGATGACATTTTATACGTCACACATAGGATTTCACAAGTCCGATATTCTTTAAAGACATTCATTATTTTCATCAGCCGGTTAGTAGACTGAAAGGTTGACATTTTACACCCTTTTTGAGGCATTTGCCGAAATGGCACGTGTAATTGGCACCAGATGCCATGGATTTGAAACTTTTTGGTGTAGCAGTCTGCAAAGGAACGAAGGTGTTTTGATCAATGTGAGCATATACGACCATTATTGAATAGCTTTCTCATTCTGAGCAAATCGAAATGCCTGGCAGAGTGCTCGTCCCTGTATATAAAATTTAGTTTGGCAGGCCAGAGACACAATATACTTAGCCTCTGTTGGTTGTTACCTTTTTGTGATGTTTTAATTAACAGCTAAGGGTAGAATATAATTTTTTCAAATCGGCAACTACAGCATCTGAATGTCACTGGAAAGTCAGCAATCTTAGATCACTTTATTTTCGGCCACACTAAAAGCAACTGTGTCGGAGGAGGCCGGATATTTAAAGAGGGTGCAAAATTTAAGTTGCTCAATGAAGAACCCCACATGCCGGAAATTTTTGAAGCCCTCAACTGCGGTGCCTCTCATACTCAGACAGTGCTTTCGGGACGCTCAACGCCGACAATGATTTTATTGATACAACTAATCGTCACAGCACCTTCTTTCCTATTAAGCGGCTATTTCTGCCTGCCCGGTAACGACAACTGCGTGGAAAGAAACATCCAACTTTTGAAAGAATGCCTAACATTGCCGGTTTTTTATAATAGAAATTGCAGTCCTTTTTAGAATACTGAGTGGACGGAGCGCACTACATAAAAATATCAGCAAAGCCCTTAGCGTAGCCGGTTTATTCGTTATTTGAGGGAAATAGGTATCCGACTAAAAGAACGACCACGAAGCGAAGACGTAAACCAACATACAAAGAGTTTTGCGTGGCGCATACTACACGTCTATTTATTGCTTTATTGTGATGCATTTAGTGTTCAAGCACAAAAACTGTTAGCCACGAGAAAGTTTGTTGTCAGTCTGTAAGTAAGTATAGCGGTAGTACGCGCAGAAGGAGAGCACTGAAGTTCAAATCCCAATTTAACCGAACACCCACCGATAAGGTTCAAATGTTTGACAGGAATTGACAGTGTATGACGAAAACTGCTGGCACGTTTACTTGAAGCGACAATGTGAAAAACCACAGGGTATGCACAAAAGATACTTGCGAATTCACTCGATAAAAAATGGCAGCATATTCACGATGACAATGATGGAGAGTGAGGCGAAACTGGCTCCGCACGCCACGGCCACACTGCTTCAGCCTCACGTTGTCGTACTGCAGGGTCCTCGTGGAGCCGCCGCACAACTTCGCGGTGCTCTTATGCCTCGCGCGCCTGCACGTCGGGGTCCATTCTTCGAGCGTGAGCTGCTGCCGGCCTGCGCGCACGCCGCTCAGCAACTTTGTCCATCCTCAATCACCGAATCTCTGAATGCGCACGCGACCCAAAACTGTGCTTTTATTGTACTAAAATCACCCGCTGGAGTACGGCGCCACTCCTGAACACGTGATTGTAATCACGCAATCATCTCTCCCTCTTTCCATATACGTGTGACGTGAATCGTTCGTTTCGACAATTAACACCCTCTTGTGTCGTACCCTTTACATTTTTCAGCATATAGTACAAGTACAGCCCTCTATGGCCGGTCAAGAATAAACGAGGGGTGGATACCCACAACGGCCACGCACAAGGCACGCAACAAGAAAATTTTCCCCTAACGTTTTAATCCGCTGCTACTCGCTGACAGCTTCTTGTAAGACATTTCGATTAAACAGCACCCAAACTCCTGCATACTCACGCTAGCGGTCACGAAATCGGAGGTATTCTACTGCAGCGCGATGAATCACCACGTGAAAGGGTCGTTGCATATGCAAGCCCCGCCATGACCAGCACCGAGAAGAATTACACCATTAGTGAACAGGAGTGCTTAGCTGTCGTGGGTCGGTGCAGAAATTTCGACCTTATCTACATGGCTGTCATTTTACCATAGTTACAGACCATCATGCCTTATGTTGGCTTTTTCACGCTCAAGAATTTGTCAGGAGGCCTTGGTCTATGGATTATACGTCTTCAAAAATACAACTTTGCTATTACCTACAAGTGCAGCAAAAAGCACCAGGACGCAGATGCGCTTTCTCGCTGCCCGCTGCCTATGACGCCGTCTACTGCTTCCTCGACTAACTTCAGCGAAAAGCGCTTGGATAGTCCTTCCACAACTGTTTGGTCCTTAGACGCCATTGGCAAGATCTCTCCTGACGACCACGGCTCCAGCATAACGCATCAACTAGCTGATGCTTACTGCAGACGCATCAAGGATCGCCTTCAAGGGAAATCGCGACCGCCTAATGCCCGCCTTCGGCGACAGCTCAGGCACTTCAAGCTCGATAACCGCGTTCTTTGCCATCACATCTATCACCCGAATAGTCAAGGCTGGGTGCCCGTTTTGCCTCGCTCTCTTCGAGCCGATATTCTTAAGGCCAACCGCGACGACCTGACTGCTGGTCACTTCGGTTTCTAGAAGTGTACAATCGAAACAAAGGTCATGTCTACTGGCCAGGGATGTCTGCCAGCGTAGCAGAGATCTCTGGTCGCCTCCTGCAAACTTTGTCAGTGCCGAAAGCTTCCGACACCACCTCAATACGAAGAGCTGCAACCACTTCCATGTCCTCGGCACCATTTGAAGTCGTTGGCATCGATCTATATGGTTCGCTTCCCACGACTCCCAATGGTCATCGATGGATATTGACAGCTGTCAACCAGTTTACACATTACGCTGAAACTTCCTGCTTGAATTCGGCCCTCGCTGCTGACGTTGCTTCATATATGCTTGAAGCTTTGATCTGGCGTCATGGTGCTCCTAGTGTCATACTCAGTTACCTTGGAAAAGCTTTCTTTTCACAAACTGTGGAGAAATAGCTGAAGCCCTCCTGCACCATTCACAAGACAACCTACAGCTATCACCCCCAAACCAACGGGCTCACTGAGCGCTTTCATCGCACTCTGTCCGACATGATAGCCATGTACATTTAGCCATACCACACGAACAGAAATGCAATTTCGCCGTTCGTAACATTCGCTTATAATCGATTCGCTAACCTTATCGTGGATCCGTAACTTTTTGTCTTTTCGAAAGCAGTTCACTCTGGTTAATACCTATTCCTCTCCAATTTCCGATGTCACCTCGGGAGTGCCTCAGGGTGGCGTCTTGGGGCCACTACTTTTTCTAATCTACATTAATGATCTTCCAACTAATATTTCTTCGTCAATCAGGCTTTTTGCTGACGATTGCATTCTATACCGTTCTATACCTAGTACCGATGACCACCTTGCTCTGCAAAAGACCTTAATCTCATTACCAACTGGTGTGGTGCATGGCAAATGACTTTAAATTTATCAAATGTAATGTAATAATCTTTAGTCGAAAAAAATTTAACTGTTGAATTTGATTACACCATAAATAATTCCAACGTGTCACGGTCGTCTTCGTATAAGTAACTCGGCGTTCATTTCACTTCTAATCTTACTTGGGCGACACATGTAACCTACATATCTGCAAACGCATCAAGAACACTGGCATACTTACGTCGAAACCTACGAAACGCGCCAAATAACGTCCGCAAACAAGCTTACTGAACCTTTGTTTGCCCACAGCTGAAATTTGCATCACCCATAAGGTCCCCCTTCCAAGCCTATCTCATTAACCAGCTAGAAGCTGTGCAAAACAGGGCGGCACGGTTCATTTCACGTATTTACAGTCGCCCCTCGAGCGTCACACAAATAAAACATGACCTTTCATTACAGCATCTAGACATACGGCGCACAGTTGCCCTCCTGTCTTTGCTTCATAAATATATTCACGCGTCCAGGCCACCACCCTTCCCACTAACAGCACCATTGCGCATGTCTAAACGACTTCACAATCAGCGAAGCATCACACGCATCTTTGGAAAAACAAAATCATTCAATTCATCGGCTTTGCCTCGTGCCATAGCACTCTGGAATGACCTACCCGACGTCATTGTCAATTTAACTAATCATGAAAATTTTCGCCAGCAATTAATGTTACATCTATCTCAATAGCATTTTATAACCTCCTTGAAATCTGTTTTTGTTCTTTGTGCTTTTTTGCGGCTGGGAAATTCTTGTTGTTGCTTGAAGCCCCTCTTTGTCATTTGTGCAGCCACTGTTATTAGCTCCAATGTTATTACTTGCTTTGTATTTTTATTAGTTATTAGTTATTAGTTTCTCTGTAGTTGCCTTGCTTTGTAGTTGCTTTGTACTGTGGCAGAAGTATCACCCACTAGCATTCTTTCCTATGTACCCCCCTTACTCTATGCTCCGTAATAGAGCCTGTAAGGTATTTTAAATAAATAAATAAATAAATACCGCCACAGAACACAGAACTGGCTACTCGCCGTTCTACCTTGTCTACGGCTGATCGCCATCTTCCTTTCTGAACGTCTCGTTCTTGACAGCCCCGGTTATGCCATCTACATCCTCCTGTGAACAACATGTGTCCCGCCTCCATCACTGTCGCCAGCTCACAAGACTCAACACTGAGGAGAGACAAGGCCGGAAAAATCTGCTTGACGCATCCCACACCACTGTGACCTTCCACCCCGACGACGAGGTGCTACTCCAGACACCAGTTCGCACTCCTGGGTTGTGCGAGCAATTTAATTTTTGGTTCCTCGCGCGTTGAACCTGTGATTGCTCCAAGTGACAGGTTCTGTCGCGGTACCGAGATAGTGCATGTCTCGCGTATGAAGCCTTTCGCAAGACGTTCTCCGCAGCTATAAGTTGGGCCAGGATGGCCACTCTCATGCGCGGGGAATTAGTGGGGGCACCGAAAGCACGCTTCTTCTTTACCTGTACAAAACCATCATCACCCAGCGTTCTTAATTAATCTTCATCGTTAGTGGGGATGACCCTTCAGTCGGTTCTCTGCCTTAGAGGTAACGGTTTTGGCCACGTCTTCCAGGCCTAATAAAGGCATGTGAAGGACTACGTCGCAATATATATATATATATATATATATATATATATACATATATATATATTTAGATGCGGTACAACGGGAATAAAATACAGGTGCACCTTGAGACAACGAAAGCAGCGTGTTCTTAACAGCTGAACCACAAGATCGTCTCCTTCGGTCTTGAGTAAAGCTAGAGGCCCACTACCTAGTGCCCACAAAAGCCCCCATCATCGTTATCATGCACATGCAAAACCGCGTTCATATATATATATATATATATATATATATATATATATATATATATATATATATATATATGTATGGGATATGGCACAACGGGAGCGTTTTCAACAAGGATAAATATATTTATTTCCCAACAGTCTTCGACAGGGGATGAGTTATACTATCATGAACTTCCAAACTTCGTTGCTTCCGCGTCCCTCTCGCCTTGAAAGATGTTTGCGAGAGTGAGAGAGAACTAAAAAAAAGGACAGAAAAAAAAGAAGAAAAAGACGAAAAAAAGAAAAAAAAGAAAAAAGAAAGAAAGTAAATAAGAGAAAGAACCACTGTCAACACTGAGAGCCAAACAAAATGTCCGTGTACGTCCACATCCGGTTCTTATCCCGTGCTGGTCAGTTGTCGACGTGTGTTGGGCCACCCAAGATTGTCGCCACGGTGGCGGGAGGGGTCCGAGACCGCGTGCGTAAAGAAAGGGTTTCCCCTTAATGGGTCGGTCGGCTCTTTACCTTTAATCTTCGTCGATTTCTCTTCAATGATCATCAAGTGGTAGGCGAACATAAACACTTTGTATGTCCATGAGAAAAAAAGAAAAAAAGGAAAAAGAAGAAAAAATAAAAGAAGGAAAAAACAAAGAAACGAGAAAGGACAGTGTACACGTACGAGTCAGTCAGAAAAACAAGCATGGTCTCCAGCTATCAATCTTTGTCACCAATTTCCTCCTGGCTTACTTCTCGGAGGCAGGAGAGTCTTCCGGGGTCCTCGTTGACGCCGGCTACTAATGTTCAAAATTTGAAAATAAAACATGCCTCACGCTGTTCGCGCTCGCGCCTGTTTGAGAAACCGGACTGCAAAAGAGTTACGCTGATATTTTCGAAACTGTGGTTTGGCAGGCGCAGATGTCTAGATAAAGGTAGCTTCGGCAGTGAAATGGTGTGGTGCCGGTGATTATTGAACCGCAGCCGAAATGGTGTGTCTGTTTGACCGATATGTTCTTGTCCGCAGATGTTGCAATGTAGCATGTATGTTACGTTACTGGAGTCACAATTAAGGCTTTCAGTTATGCAGAATTTGAAATGCGAGAAGTTCACTTTGAATTCACGTGTTGTGACCATCTGAATTCACGTGTGTGACCATCGAGCTTTTCCGCAGGGATGGCACCCTGATTGAATTTTGGGGGTGTTTGTTTTTGTTCTGGCAAGAATGTCTTCAGATTTTTATCCTTGCGGTGCAGCAGCACCAGCAGCAACGAAGTTTGAAAGTTCATGTTATCCCCTGACGAAGGGAGGACCCCTCATGAAACTGTTGGTAAATAAATATATTGATCCTTGTTGACAACGCTCCCGTTGTGCCATATACCATACCTTCACGAAGACTAACTGGCCCATTGAATTATTACTACCACATTATATATATATATATATATATATATATATAGTAAGAATTCATTGGACTTAATCTTCCTTATCTGCCAATAACCATCATCAGTCTTCGCTTCGTTCCTCTCCATCATCAAGTGCGCATATTTCTGTTCAATACTGGACTTCAACTAATCACAAAGAAGTGCCGTTTCGGCAACACAGCTATAAAAGTTTTGGGACATCTCGTTAGTAAAGAGGGCATCCAGCCCAATCCGGACAAAAATTTAGCAGTCCTCAATTGTCCGTGCCCGTTTCGTTCCAAAGAACTGCGCAGTTTCCTTAGACTCGAACCGTACTTTCACTGCTTCATTCGCAACGTTGCCAACATTGCCGCTGCTCTCCGCTAGCTCCTTGCTGTTACCGGTTCCTTCAATTAGAATGATCAGTGCGAAGGCTCATTTTAAGCCCTCAAGCACGCACTGACATCCCCACTAGTGCTTTTTTATTTCGATACAAGGCACCTACCTTGATTCACAATGACGCTAGTGGACAAGGAATTGGCACCGTACTCCTCCAGCGCTGCCATGCCTTTCGCGAGAATGTCGTCGCGTATGCAAGCCGCTCTCTGACCTCTGCAGAGAAGAGGTACTCGATAACCGAACAAGAGTGCTTGGCTGTTGTCTGGTCCATTCGCAAATTTCATCCGTATCTACATGGTCTGCATTTAGCTGTTGTGACAGACCACCATGCTATTTGCTGGTTGTCCATAATCAAAAACTTGTCGGGACGATTTGACCGCTGGAATATCCGGTTACAATCATATGACTTTGACGTCATCTACACGACTGGAAGACAACACCAAGATGCCGACGCTTTTTCACAATGCCCTTCGCTGCAGTCTTCGGCGCACGTCACATTCCCTTGTCAAATTGGCTATACGAAGGACACCGCGTCGATATCATCCATTTTAGGGGCGGAGCTTCTTATAGCGGCACCCGTTCGTCCCTCGTAGCCTTTGTAGTAGAGTGTAACAAGTATAACATTCTGACCTACAAGGTGGTGCCGGTGAGACATTTGTTCAGTGCGTTTTTGAACAATAAGAGATAGTGCTCATTATACATGTCAATGACTGCTAAGGGGGGATGAGAGACAGGAGCATTCGGCTTTTAGTCAACGAGCACGCTGCGAATTTTTTATTGTTCAACAACGCACAGAAGACAAGAAAGGGTTGCTACGTTATACTCGTTGGGCGTAACCTTCTAGGTTTTAGAAAGGTTTAGCGAGCGTTGGACCACAGTGCCATGAATACAGTGAACTAGTATATAATATGAACTTGAGGTGCTTAAAGGTGGGAAGTAGACACGAAGCGCAAGCCGTAAGAAAGTGTGCGTGTGCCTCCTCTCGTTCAGTCCTTGGAATGTCTGCTGAATGGCGGTCCTTCTATGTGAGGAATATATGATGAAAAGATGCGAGATTGTGGTACTTGGAGAGTTGAATATGTGGACGAATGGACACAAAGAGAGATGCATGGATGGACGCATGGATGGCTGCATGGACGGATGAACGCTTGGACAGACGCAGGAGTGGATGCATGGACGAAAGCGGGGACGGACGCACAGATGAACGTGCGTACGCACAAACAGACGCACGCATGGATGAGCGGGACGCCCGGGCGGCCACACAGACGCACGCATAGATGAACGGAAGCAAGAACGAATGGACGGACGGATGCTTCGCCCCACAATCCATCAATCACTCCGAGGATATGCTGTCATTTTTTTCCCTACCTTCATCCACCCGTCCGTCAGTAGTTACTACTCACCAGCAAGCTGATTTTTATTGCATTGACCTCATCGGGCGTCTTATCGGTGCTTCATTTTCCCCAAATGCCAGACTGCGGAAACAACTCCGAATAGTCAAGTTGGAGGACGACGTGCTGGATCGATACATTTTCCACCCGGAAGGCTATCAATGGGTTCCCGTCGTACCACGCGCACTACGCACTGAAGGTCTGCGCGTTTCTCACGGCGACCTGACGACAGGTCACTTGGGTTACTTCAAAACCTACGAGCGCATCCACCGTCGATTCTTCTGGCCAGGTCTCTCCACGACGGTAGCTAAGTATATTGCCTCCTGCCAACTTTGCCAACACCGCAAGCGGCCCACTACTTCTCTAGTTGGGACCCTACAGTTACTTCCTTGCCCAGCAAAGCTGTTCTTTGTCGTGGGAATTGGCCTCTTCGGGCTCCTCCTAACTACAGCAGACGGCAAAAAATAGATCGGCACCGCGGTTGATCACTTAACCCGTTGCGCTGAGACGGCCTCAATGACATCAGGAACTGCTTCCGAAGTAGCAATTTTCTTCTTGAATGACATTTACCTGCGTCACGGAGCCCCTCGTGTCTTTTTGAGCTACCGGAGCAAGGCATTTCTTTCAAGCGTGCTCAGTGAAGTTCTTCAAGCTTCAAAAACAGTTCAAAAAACAACATCTCGCTATCAGCCACAAACCAATGGCTTAACGAAAGTTTTCATCGCACGCTCTGCAACATGCTGTCCATGTATATCCGAATGAATCATCGCAATTGGGATGCCCTACTTCCCCTTATCACGTATGCATCAGTTCAATTACCCACAGGTTATTCTTCATTTTTACTGATACACGGACGCCAACCGACATCACCACTCTACGTTTCATTTTTTTCTGGCCCTGTCAACTTTTCACCATTCGTTTGCGACCAGTTTCTGTCCCGTGTTGCTGAATGCTGTCGTCTTGCCTTTGTAAACACCGAAGCTAGCAAAAAAGATCGTAAACATCGTTATGATGCCACTCACCGCGTCATTTCCTACCGCCCTGGTGACAATTTACTTTTGTGGACTCCTGCAAGAATGTCTGGCTTTTGCGAGAAGCTTGAATCGCGTTATCTTGGCCACTACAAAGTTGTGAACACATCTGACCGGTGAACTACCGTGTCACACTTGTTCAGGCCCCCACTAGCCAACGCTGTCGCTGGACAGAGATAGTGCACGTTTGGCGTCTCAAGCCCTATCGTATGCGTTCCATAGCGTAATTCGCGGCCAGGCAGGCCGCTTTCGTCGATGGGGAAATTAGTGTAACAATTCATTGGCCTTCATCTTCCTCACCTGTCAATAACCATCATCAGTCTTCACTGCGTTCCTCTTCATCATCGGCGCCATCTTGCTGTTCCTTGAATAAAGCGTCAGAGCTGAACCGTGGTATTTCAATATATATATATATATATATATATATATATATATATATATAATATATATATATATATATATATATATTGTTAAGGCGTTTATTAGCCGGCAAACACCGATCATACGCTACGGCGACATTGATGGTCAAGCACGGACTCCTAGCGCGAGCGGCGTCCTTGTTGTGTAGCCCTACTAAAGGTACCCAAGAGTTTGACCCATTTCAGAGCTTGGAGGCTTCGCTACAATTACGCTGGGGTCGAAGAGGGAGCCGCCTGGTGACCTAACAGCTTGTTACTATGAGCGGGTCATAATAAGCCTTAAGGCGCTCCACGTTCCTGATGTCGCGCCCGCGGTGGCGCATGTCCGCAGATTGTTCAACGGATTCGATGAGAAAGTTGACTGGAGATGTGCGCTCGATTACGCAGTAAGGGCCTTCATATTTGGGAAGTAGTTTGAAAGACAGGCCAGCTAAAGAGGTCGGGATCGAGAGCCATACAAGCGCACCAGGAAGTAACGTGGGCTAAAAAGAGGTGGAGCCGTTACGAATACACTTCTGCCGGTCTTGCTCATGCTTCTTAAAAGTCTTGGCAAGCTCGAGACACTCTTCAGGAAGCCTCGATGTCTCAGAAACAGGTGCACACTCAGATGGATCCGGCGTGTACGGAAGTATTGTGTCCACAGCGTGCGACGGGTGCCTTCTGTACAGCAAGAAGAAAGGTGAAAAACCTGTCGTGTTCTGTGGGGTAGTGTTGTATGCGTAGGTGACGAAGAGCAGTATATTGTCCCAATTCGTGTGGTTGGCAGCGATGTAAATTGAAAGCAAGTCGCCGAGGGTGCGGTTAAAGCGTTCGGTGAGGACATTCGTCTGCGGGCGGTAAGCAGTAGTTTTGCGGTGGGCAGAAGGGCACTCCATCAGAATGACTTCGATTACTTCCGAGAAGAAGACACGGCCTCGATTGCTAAGAAGCTCTTGGAGTGGTTCGTGGTGCAGTATGAATTGATGCAGCAGAAAGAACGCAACATCGCGCGCAGTAGCTGCAGGGAGAGTGGCAGTTTCGGCGTATCGCGTTAAATGGTCTACGGCAACGACGACCCAGCGGTTACCAGCTGACGTCAGAGGAAGAAGTCTATACAAATTGATACCTACACGCCAAAACGGGTGGTAAAGGCTAGGTAGCGGTTGCAGACTGGCATACGACATGTGTGCTGACGCTTTGCGTCGTTGGCAAGCGACGCAAGAGCGTACGACTTGCTGCACATAGCAGTACATCCCACGCCAGAAGTAGCGTTGTCGAATGCGATCGTAAGTTTTGGAGACCCCAGAGTGCGCGCATTGCGGATCAGAATGGAAAGATTCACATATCTCTGACTGCAAACTGCGGGGTATCACGAGTAACCACTGCCGGCCATCACCGTCGTAATTGCGTCGGTGTAGGAGGCCGTCACGGATGGCGAAATGGTGAGCTCGACGACGCAAGGCATGCATGGATGGTGTTGCGGATGGATAAGAGAGCAAGTCGATCAGTGGGACGATCTAATTATCTTTTTGCTGTTCGGTAACGAGGATGTCAACATCGGTGGCAGAAACAGCAATTGAGTTTACTGAGCAAGGCACGTCCCCGCAGGGGCGCCTGCGCAAGTAGGCGTTTGGTGTGTAGCGACACCACGGACCCGAGCTAACGGGGGAGTTTCGGCTCCCTCCCACGCCTAGCCGTGCGTGGCTTTGCTGTGTCCGGGGGAAAAGGGGATCCTGGGGGTTGAGCTGACGCTGGGTGATTGTACCTTTAAGGCCCCCCAGCAGAGGCAACACAACCCTTTGGCCCCGGCTTCACGTAGACGGCACCCCTGGGCTGACCCACCCAGGGGAAATCGGCAGTCGCCTTTTTCTATCTCCCTCTTCCTACATCTTCGTCTTTATCTCTTACTATTTATCTGTCCTGTCTTCTACTCTCTTCCGTTTGCTTCCAAACTTCCTGGCGGCTAGGGTTAACCCTGTGCAAATAGCCTACCTTGGTCTAGGCGCATTGGGTTATAGTTGCGTTGTACGGCTGGCAGTCTGCAGGTTTTAGCATCCACAAACTTGTAGCGTCCCCTCGTTAGGCTTCGTGGTGGGTTGCCGCCAACGCTTCTGAAGAAAAAAACTGGCATGCATAGAGCATTTCCCTTATTAGGTGATCGTACCGCCTTAAAGCGTGTACGCACCGAAGACTTAGGCTTTTTCATACCGATCAAGTGAAAACTTTCCCCATTTTCATGTTATACATAGTGAGATAAACAGCAAGCAAGCCAGAACTGTATCCCCCTTTGTAGTAGCCAGATGTCTCACAGAAACTCTAGGAGCCGGGTATAAAGTTACCAAAATGGCCAGCGGAGACCTCCTCCTTGAAGTTCGAAGAAACGAACAGTTTGAAAAGCTACAGAATCTTTCAACTTTTGGTGACACTCCCATCACTGTAACGCCACACAGATCCATGAACACGACCCGTGGAGTAGTATCTGATGCTGATTTGCTCAGCTTGACTGAAGAGGAACTTCTGGAGGGGTGGAAGTGTCAGAATGTGACCAATGTACAAAGGATCGCCATTAGAAGAGACAACAAGGCAACACCAACAAAACACCTAATACTCACGTTTGCTTCCAGTAATCTCCCAGAAAGTATTCAAACAGGCTACACAAAGACGTCGATCAGACCATACATACCTAACCCACGTCGTTGTTTTAAATGCCAGAAGTATAGCCATGGCTCACAAAGCTGTCGTGGTCACCAAACTTGTGCACAATGTGGAGTGTCAGGCCACAATTCTGACAATTGCGAAGAACCATCACACTATGTGAACTGTGGTGGAAATCATGCCGCATACTCACGGTCTTGCTCATTTTGGAAAAAAGAAAATGAAATCATCACATTGAAAATTAAAGAAAATATCACATTCAAGGAAGCAAGACGAAGAGTGTCGCCAATTTATGGCGCTACATATGCTGATGCGGCGCGTCAGGGGGGCAACGCCGCACCAGCCCTCGCCACTCCTTCGGCCAGCGCAGAGCGAGCCGACGGCTGTGGCACCTCCCCCAAGACGGCAGTAGTATCAGTCTACTCCGCCTCCTAGCGAAATGAGGCCGGAGACTCTAGGGTCCTCTGGTCTCAAGGCCTCCCCTCACCAGGCGAGGCCTAAAATCCCAACCACGAGCTCGCATGTGCGGGCACCCAGTGCCTCTGAGGAGGCAATGGATACAACGATACCCTTGGTACCAAAAGAGCGGGGCGCCTCATTGGAGCGCGCTAAGAAAAATAAAAAACCAATGACGGGGCCGGACAACCGTCCTGCCACCTGAACTAACGAGCTCACTCCAACACAGGATACTCTTTGTACACACAGCAGCATCTCTCTTGTTTAAATATGCAGACAGAAATATTACAGTGGAAAATCCGAGGCCTTCTTCGAAACCTCGATGACTTACAAGAACTCCTCCATGAACACAATCTAAGAGTGCTGTGTGTACAAGAGACACACTTAAAACGAACTAACACAAACTTTTTACGTAACTACATAATCTTCCGAAAGGATAGAGATGATGCAATGCTACCATCCGGTGGTGTAGCGGTTATAGTAAGTCAAGGTATAGCATGCACACAATTACCCCTTCAAACTTCCCTCGAGGCGGTGGCTGTCCGAGCAGTTATTCTGAACAAACTTGTCACTGTCTGCTCTTTGTACATACCTCCGCACCACCGTCTCGAAAAACTTCAATTCCAGTCTTTAATAGACGAACTACCTGAACCTTATCTGGTCCTTGGGGACCTGAACGCACATAATGGTCTGTGGGGTGACTCTCGCTGTGATGCACGAGGTCGTCTCATTGAACAATTCCTCATTTCATCGGGTGCGTGTCTGTTGAATAGGAAAGAGGCAACATACTATAACCTTGCCAACAAAACTTACTCTTCCATAGACCTCAGTATCGCATCTCCTTCACTTGTACTATTACTTCATTGGAAAGTCATAAATAATCCATACGGAAGTGACCACTTCCCTTTAGTTTTGAGTACACCAATAATAAATGAATGTCCTCCACATGTTCCCAAATGGCTGGTAAACAAAGCCAACTGGGAACAATTTCAAAAGCTTACTCACCTGAATTGGACTGACATATGCGGGTTAGGCATAGATGAAGCTGTGCAGTACTTCACGGCTTTTCTTACTGACGCAGCAACCAAGTGCATTCCACAAACATCGGGACTGCCCGGCAAACGACACGTTCCGTGGTGGAACACTGAGTGTCAGAATGCATGAAAGGAACAGAACAGGGCATGGAGGTTGCTGCGGAACTTGCCGACAGCGGAAAACCTTGAGAGCTTTGAGAAAATAAAATCTCGAGGCAGGAGAACGCGTCGGCAGGCCAGAAAAGAAAGCTGGCACAAGTTTTTATCAGGGATAAATTCATATACACAAGAGGCTAAAGTGTGGAACATGGTTCGTAGGGTAGCAGGTAGACAAGTACACTCACTCCCACTCGTAAACACACAGGGTGATAGCCTAGAAGATCAAGCGAACTTCCTCGGTGCACACTACGAGCAGGTGTCTAGCTCGTCACACTACACTGAAGCTTTCCAAAGACACAAAGCAAAGATGGAAAAGCAGAAACTAGAATCCAAGTGCACAAATTACGAGGAATACAACCAACCTTTCAACTTAGCTGAGCTACAAACATCACTAAACTCTTGCAATAATTTCGCTCCAGGCTACGACCGTGTCACATATGAAATGTTGAAAAACCTGCCGCTCAAAACGCGAACAACTTTACTCTCTCTATACAATGCTATCTGGCTTTCAGGCACCATTCCTGCTTCCTGGAAAGAGGCTATTGTTATCCCTATTTTGAAACAGGGCAAGGACCCTTCCTCAGTTTTATGTTATAGGCCCATTGCACTAACCAGCTGCCTTTGTAAACTTTTTGAAAAAATGATAAACCGCCGACTTTTACATTTCCTTGAAACACACAATCTGCTCGACCAATTTCAGTGTGGGTTTCGGGAGGGTAGATCCACCACCGACCATCTGGTGCGTATCGAGGCACAGACCCGAGACGCTTTCGTCTACAAACAATACTTCCTCTCAGTGTTTCTCGATATCGAATAGGCCTACGGCACAACATGGCGTTTTGGCATATTAATGGACTTGTCTCACCTAGGTGTGCGCGGTAGAATGCTTTCCATAATCGAGAGTTACTTGTCCAATCAGAAATTCCGCGTCCGTGTGGGCAGTATTCTCTCGCAAACATTTGTGCAAGAAACGGGAGTACCGCAAGGTGGTGTACTTAGTTGTACACTTTTCATTAATAAAATGAATTCCTTGCACTGGTCCATCCCCCGCAACTTGTTCTATTTCACATATGTCGATGACGTCCAGCTTGGCTTCAAGTCATGCAACTTGGCAATGTGTGAGCGGCAGGTTCAGTTAGTTTTAAACAAGGTCTCCAAATGGGCAGAGGAAAACGTATTCCGGCTGAACCCAAGAAAAAGCACGTGTGTCTTGTTCTCCCGAAAGAGAGGCATGCACTCAGAACCTGACATTGAACTGAACGGCCAACGTCTGTCTGTGAATGCGGAGCATAAATTCCTAGGCTTAATCTTGGACAACAAGTTGACCTTCGTACCACACTTAAAGTATTTAAAAACAAAATGTTTAAAAGCCATGAATGTTATAAAGGTGTTGTCGCGTACTACGTGCGGTAGTGACAGGAAATGCCTCATGAACTTGTATAGAAGCATCATTCGCACCCGCTTAGATTATGGGGCTATTGTTTATCAGTCTGCGACTCAAAGTTCTTTGAAGATGCTGGATCCCGTGCACCATTTGGGCATCCGCCTTTCTACGGGTGCTTTTCGCACCAGCCCCGTAGAAAGCCTTTACGTTGAGTCAAATGATTTGTCATTTTATCTGCAAAGAACTTACATGTGCTTTGTTTATTTCCTTAAGGTGAAAACAGACAAGAGGCACCCCTCATACTCTACTATTAATGGTTTGTCGAGCTTCATTCTGTTTCAAAACAGACCTTCAATGAGGCAGCCCTTCTCAGTTCGTCTGAAGGGTCTAGCTGAGGACACCGGAGTGTCACTCGAACACAGTTTAATGGCTCCTGTAGCATACCTGCCACCGTGGCAGTTGCAGACTATAGATTGCGATGTGTCTTTCCTAGAAGTTACTAAACATGCGCCTATTGCCCATATTCGAACATACTTCCTGGAACTTCAACACAAATACACACGTCCTGAGTTCTTTACAGATGCCTCTAAGACCAACTCCTCTGTGTCCTACGCTGCTGTTGGCCCTTCCTTTTCGGATGCTGGCCCTCTACATCCAGACACAAGTATCTTCACAGCAGAAGCTTACGCGATACTTGTGGCAGCTAAACACATCAAACATTTACAATTACAAAAAGCAGTAATTTATACAGACTCCCTCAGTGTGGGTAACGGCTCTGCACAGTCTTAAAAAACAAAAAACCAGGTCCTCATCTCACTTTACTCCATTTTGTGCACACTCTACACACTCAACCAACATGTTGTAGTGTGCTGGGTGCCGGGACACCGTGAGATCCAAGGCAACGTGAGGGCGGATCAGCTCACTGCATCCGTCCACAAAACCACTGCCCCTACACCCATATCAATCCCGGTCCCTGATCTGAAGCCGTCTCTCAAACGAAAGCTCAGGGACTACTGGCAGAGCAAGTGGAATAAACACATACAAAACAAACTACACGTTATCAAGCCACACCTTGGTCATTGGCCACCAGTATCAAAATCACGTCTAACAGAGGTAACACTAACAAGACTCAGGATAGGACACACATACACGACACACACACATCTTTTGTCCGGTGGTGATCCACCATTGTGTGATAAATGTGGTGAGGCATTGACAGTTCTTCATGTTTTAATACAATGTAAAGAGTTGGACACTCTAAGAAGACAACACTTTTCATTACCCTACCGACAACATATACCTTTACACCCTGCAATGTTTGTCGGTAGGGAACCACTTTTCACCCATAAATCATTGTTAGCTTTTTTAAGAGATGTCAATTTTTACCATGTTTTATACCCAGGCATTGCGTAGCGTGACCTCTCAAGAGAGGTTGCTGCTGCTGTGATTACATTTAAAAGCACTTGCCTCGCAGCCCTTGGACACAAGGGCGCTGATGAGCCACGTGTGCTAGTGCCAAATATTTTTACACGTGTTATTATCAAAACCTTTGTCACCATTTTTATATGCATATCACGCCGCTGTCATCTCTTTAATACTTATGTTTTACCCGCATTATCGCGAGGAATTTTAAGGCCCCTATAAAGCCACGCAACCTATCATTGTCCACATCTCTATACTCATTGAAATGGCGCTCTTTGGCCATCAATTGGCCCTTGCGCCATAAAACGCCACACATCATCTTCATGAGCAAGGCACGTCGTCTTCGGGTAGAGGAGAGCGTGAGAGGGCGTCGGCGTCAGCATGCTGGTGTCTGTTGCTGCACAGTACGCGGATGTCGTAGTCCTGTAAGCGAAGAGCCCAACGGGCGAGACGACCTGAGGGATCCTTCAATGATGACAGCCAGCATAGTGCATGATGGTCGGTGACGACATCGAATGGGTGACAATAAAAATAAGGTCGGAACTTTGTAATTGCCCAGACGATTGCCAGGACACTCTCTTTCCGTAACGGTGTAGTTTGTCTCGGCTCTCGTGAGCGTTTCAGCTTGCATATGC
>WOVY01014249.1:0-20580 GCA_013436015.1 Rhipicephalus annulatus | reverse complement strand
AATATTATATTGTTGCGGGTTCGCGGCTATGCAGCTATGCGGCGGTGCGAAGAAGAAGACGACGACGTTGGTGGGCTGTTCGAAAATACACAACGGCTGCCATCTTGACTGCTGGAGTACTTTTCTACTCTAAAGTAGTAAATACATTCGCAACATTTTTGGTGGAGGTGCCGGGTGGGTACGACGCAAGACGGAACTTCGAAGCGGACGTGTTCTCGACTGCCCCGACCATGGCAACAGAAACCAATTCTGCCGCTCCTGTTTCAGCGCCCGCCTCCGGCGCAGCCTGTACAGCCGGTCGTATTGACGCAACCGCGCGACCCTGGCAACTTCGCGGCACCGACCATGTTGACGTTGACGACTGGATTCCGAAGTTCGAGCGGTTTGCAGCAGTGTACCGGTGGGACCCTACGATGATGCTCGCCAACGTTGGCTTCTATCTCTGCGGAACAGCTGGCGCGTGGTTCGAGGCTCATGAAGCGGGACATAACCAGCTGGGATACTTGCAAACAGAAGCTTCGTGACCTGTTTGGTAAGGCCGTCGGACGCCAGCGGGCCGCTTCTAAAGAACTCTCTGGTCGGGCACAAACTACGACCGATCATATGTCACCTACATCCTTGACGTTCTCGCCCTTTGCCATCGTGCCGACCCCAACATGTCCGAGGAAGACAAAGTAAGCCATTTACTTAAAGGCATTGCAGATGATGCTTTCAACATACTGGTTTCCAAAGACTGTTCAACCATTGATGACATCATCAAAGAGTGCCGCCGATTCGAAGAGCTGAAGAGTCGCCGGGTCGCCAAGAATTTCTTGCGACTTCCGAACACGGCCGCTACGTCATCTTGCGAGGACCTTCAGCCGCCATGCAGTCAACCACATAACAACGAGAGTGTAGTTCGCATCGTTCGTAGAGAAATCGAGGCCGCGTCTCCGTCTTTTCTGACCCGCCCATCTGATGATCGACCAACGATCTCGTTGATCCAACAGGTCGTGAGAGAGGAGCTGGCAACGTGGGCTGCAGCCTGTATGTTCGTTGACGGAACCTCGGGTCAGTACCATAGCGCCTTCTCCTGCACCAGAAAGATTCCGCCGCTATCGTGATCCTGCTCAGTGGAGGACACAGGACGACAAGCCTATATGTTTTCATTGTCATGGTGTAGGACACATCTCCCGCTACTGTCGTTCCTCCGCACGTATCCACCTCGGTCGTTTCCTGGCTATCGACGTGACGACAACCACCGGCCCCTGCAGTATGGCGCTCGTGACGATGGACCGTACATGGCACTCCTGCGACACCAGTCCGCCGGTCCAGCCGTTCGCCGTCCCCGCATGACCGTCGCTCCAGGTCACCTCAGCACCGCCGCTATTCGTCGCCCCACCCTAGTGGACGCCCTTCTTCGGAAAACTGAGCAATGCAGCTCCCGGAGGTGACGCTGCATTGGACTCCCGACCTGAAAACCCTCTGCTGACCTTGACTACGGACAAGAACCTGCTTGATGTAGAAGTGGATGGCCTTCCTGTTACTGCCCTTATTGACACCGGCGCACATATTTCAATTCTGAGCTCTGACCTCCGTGCACGATTAAACAAGGTCCTTTACGCCGCCAGAGTCCCTATTTGTACGTGTCGCTAGTGGAGCGACCCCGGCTGTGCTCGGAATGTGCACCGCGCGTGTGAGATTCGCCGACCGCCAGACGTCCGTTCTATTCCATGTTCTCGCTCACTGTCCACATGACGTCATCCTTGGACTCGATTTTTTGTCCGACCACTCCGCTGTAATTGACCTGCTCAGCCGGCGTCGTGCAACTTGACTTGCCTGCGGCCACCGAAGAGTCGAAGATGGTACAGAACAAGCTTTCGTGCGCTGAGTTTGCTCGCCTCCCACCCCAAGCCCTAACTTGTGTCACAGCTGAACCATATCCCAGTGTTCCGGATGGGGATTACGTGGTCTTTCCCTCTCCCGGTGTTTTACTGGCCCGCAACGTTTCCTCCCCCGTACACCATATTAACTGTCACAGCGAACAAGACGTGCCTTCCTCTTCTGAACTTCGGACTCAGCCCTCAAATCCTACCACAAGGCATTGTTCTCGCCACTCTTTCGCCGTCACACGAGTGCCAGATCTCATCAGTGTCACGTGAACTGGCCACAGTCGCCTCCCCGAACCCGCATAGCACCGACGCAGCCAAATCTACACGGCTTCAACAATGTAACTAAGATGATTGCCTCAGACCTGTTGCCGTCTCAGGTCAAAGACCTCACTGATCTTCTCACGAGCTATTCGGACATATTTGACTTTGACGGTAGGCCCATAGGTCAAACATCGCAAGTCAAACATCGCATTGATACCGGTGATGCAGCTCCAATTCACAGGCGTCCCTATCGAGTGTCACCATCAGAGCGCCAAGTTATCCAACAGGAGGTGAATAAGATGCTCACAAAAGGCATCATAGAGCCCTCATCGAGTCCGTGGGCGTCCCCTGTAGTCTTAGTTAAAAAGAAGGACAATTACCTGGCGTTTCTTTCTGCGTGGACTATCGGCATTTAAACAAGGTCACCAAAAGGGATGTCTACCCGCTTCCTCGTATTGATGATGCCCTGGACTGCCTTCATGGCGCAACCTATTTTTCTTCGATAGACTTACGCTCCGGTTACTGGCAGATCGCCGTGGACGACCTCGACCGGGAGAAGACCGCCTTTGTAACGCCTGACGGTCTCTACCAATTCAAGGTAATGCCGTTTGGCTTGTGCAATGCGCCGGCGACGTTCGAGCGGATGATGGACACGCTTTTGCGCAGCTTTAAATGGTCTATCTGCCTGTGTTATCTGGACGACGTGATTGTGTTTGCCCCAACCTTTAAGTCTCACCTCGAGCGCCTTTCCTCAATTCTTTCAGTATTTCGAGAGGCTGGGCTCCAACTTAATTCTTCGAAATGCCATTTTGGGCATCGCCAAGTTACTATTCTAGGGCATCTCGTTGACTCCTCCGGCATCCGCCCCGATCCCGACAAAGTCCGAGCTGTCCTGGATTTTCCTGTACCGACTTGTGTCAAGGACGTTCGAAGTTTTGTGGGCCTATGCTCATATTTCCGACGATTTGTTAGAAACTTCGCAGAGGTCGCACGCCCCCTCACTGATCTTTTGAAGAAAGATGTACCATTTGAGTGGGGTCCTGATCAAGGCACGGCCTTTTCCCAGCTCATAACACTTCTGACCACGCCACCGATTCTCGCCCACTTCGACCCGTCTGCTCCAACCGAGGTCCGCACTGATGCTAGTGGCTACGGTATTGGCGCGGTTTTAGCCCAGCGTCAATCCGGTCACGATCGAGTTCTTGCGTATGCCAGCCGGCTCCTTTCTCCTGCCGAACGCAATTACTCTATTACGGAACGCGAGTGCCTGGCCCTTGTATGGGCAGTTGGTAAATTCCGCCCCCTATTTATATGGCCGGCCTTTCACAGTTACCACTGACCATCACGCTCTATGCTGGCTTTCAGCCCTCAAAGACCCAACGGGGCGCCTTGCTCGTTGGGCTCTGCGCCTCCAGGAATTCACATACACAGTGGTTTACAAGTCTGGCCGTTTACACCAAGACGCCGACTGCCTCTCTCGGTACCCCGTTGACCGCTCCAGATCTAGTAGACCGACGACGCGTCCATCTGTATTTCCTCGCTCTCTGCTTTCGGCAACATGGGATGTGAGCAACGGCGTGACGCGTCCCTACGAGAGGCTAATCGACCGCCTGAACACAGGCTGTACAGGACAGTTCGCTTCGCATGTTCGTTGTCATAGACGGCAATTTTATACCGCTCCGCAACATGCACCATGTGGGAAACGAACTACTACTCGTAATACCCACCTCATTTGCACTCGACCGTACTTCAGCAAACTACATGATGTACCAACGGCTGGCCACCTTGGTGTTGCCAGACGTACGACCGTGTCCGCCGACGCTTTTTCTGGCCCGGCCTCTACCGTTCTGTACAACGTTATGTTAGGTCTTGTGAGTCGTGCCAACGCCGCAAAAGGCCAGCGGTACACCCCGCCGGGCTCCTTCAACCGATCGACGTACCTGCCGAGCCTTTCTATCGTGTCGGCCTCGACCTGCTGGGCCCTTTCCCTCTTTCTACCGACGGTAACAGGTGGGTCGCCGTCGCCATAGATTACTCGACCCGTTTCGCAATTACGAGACCTCTTCCAAGCAGCTGCGCTACAGATGTCGCCGACTTTTTGATTCAAGACGTCATCTTACATCATGGCGCTCCTCGTCAACTGGTCACCGATCGCGGTCGCTACTTTTATCTAAGGTAATCGACGATCTACTTCGTTCTTGTGCAACCAAGCACAAGCTTACGACGGCCTACCATCCTCAAACGAACGGCCTCACAGAACGTCTGAATCGCACGCTCACTGACATGCTCGCCATGTACGTGTCGACGGATCATCGTGACTGGGACATTGCGCTACCCTTTGTCACTTTCGCTTACAATAGCTCACGCCACGACACTGCTGGATATTCTCCCTTTTACCTTTTGTATGGAAGAGACCCGACATTGCCGTTCGACACGCTTGTACCCAACCCTGCCAACCTGTCCACAGCATATGCTCGCCGCGCTATTAGCACCGCAGAGAAAGCCCGTCAGATTGCCCATCAGCGCCTTTCGGACTCGCAGCTCCGTCAGAAACGTAGCTATGACAGCCACCATCGGGACGTCCACTTTAGTCCAGGTGACCTCGTTCTTCTGTGGACTCCGTCGCGGCATGTTGGTCTGGCTGAAAAGCTTCTACCCAAGTATTCCGGACCTTATCGTGTGCTACGGCAGGTAACTGATGTTACCTATGAAATAGCACCTCTAAACCCTTCGATACCTTCCACATCTTCCGACATCGTCCACGTCGCTCGCCTCAAGCCGTACATCTCGTCCAACACCTGCTAACAAGCGCCGGGTCGGCGCTTTTCGCCGCCGGAGGTCGATGTTGCGGGTTCGCGGCTATGCAGCTATGCGGGCGGTGCGAAGAAGAAGACGACGACGTTGGTGGGCTGTTCGAAAATACACAACGGCTGCCATCTTGACTGCTGGAGTACTTTTCTACTCTAAAGTAGTAAATACATTCGCAACAATATATATATATATATATATATAGCGGCATACTTTTCTTTTTAAAACTATGTTTTGTGCTATTGAGCCCAAAACATAATTAAGACCTATGCAGTCATGCTTTGTTTTAAAAGTGCACTTAGCCAAAAAAAGGTTCTGATCATATGCAGTCAGCTGCCGCGGATGAACAACACAGAAGTACGACGCTGTATCTTAGGAGACTGTGGTCGACGCCTTTTTGCTACGCTGTCTCTGTTAACCATGCAAAACCCCGTGTGGCATACGTTACCCGCGAAGCTCTTCTCAGCACTCAGCTCATGCGCAGTTCTCGTACCTGCTGTTTTAGAGGGCATGCTACAGGGTTTTGTGCCTGCTGTACTAAACATGTAGCTTGTGAGTCATCGCAAACAGCTAGCATTGCTCTTTATCAAGCTCCCTCGAGCCTTGTTTCTACCATTACGCCAAGCTTCGCCTACCACCGAGTCACTGCGGCGCTATAGTCAACATTACCATACCTCCAGGGTAGTTGCAAATCGTCGACCTAGTAGCCACAACGCAGGTTTTCTTTTTTTTTTCTGGTGTTGCTTGAACTCTTGAAACGCCCTGAAGGCGTAATGACTTCATTCAACAGCTGTATACCACAACGAGTGCTTCTTATGTTTTTTTTATTTTTTAGACAAACTACAAGACCTTTTCTCGGGAACACATTGTATACTACGGAAATAGCATGGCTCATTGACGGTCTTTAAGACCGTGCCGCCTTTCTCAATGGGGCCCCTGACAAATTTATCCCGGAAATACGGACGTAGGCTAAAAAAAACTAACTGAAAAAAAAGCTTCCCACTAAGATGTATACTTGCAGCTTGCAGCTGTATTCATTCAATCACCAGGGTGCTTTTGTACTTTCTTCTCCGAGTTTTGTGTCCTAAACCACCACGTCTGCAAACAGGTGATCTACATCAAATTACTTCCTTTGCACCAAAGGTCATCACTCTGCATTAAGCTTTCTGAGAAATGTTTCGTTTATTTTTTTATTTGTCCGAGTTCTCTGAATCGACGCACTATGGTGATCACACACAATTTCGTAGTAGATGAAGGGTATATACACCCTTACGGGCTATATATATGCGTTTATGTGCGCATTTAAACAGGCGAACCCCTAATTTTACACTGTTTCCTTCATTCGCTGCGAGGGTTTCGTTCTGACAGCTTTGATGCCTTGAGGTAGTATGCGAGAGATGGTTGGCCAGCTGCCAGCTCATAATTAGATCACGCGTTACATGACACCAAGTGAAAAGAGTGTTCCCCAATCGCCTCAGTGACATCAGGTGGCGCTAACTGACGCTCCCACGTTTAAATGCGCACATATATACCCGGTGAAATGGACGGGGGCATGACCGAAGCTCAGTGGTTGAGCATCGGGCGCATTATTCGGAGGCCGCAGGTTTGAACCTTGCCAGTGAATCTTTTCGTCCACTTTTTTTTCTTCACCTATACATTACAGTTACTTCAAACAACAACCCCTGTACTTTCCGCGTCATTGTTATCCGTTCTCATTATTATTGCGTCTACCAAAGAAAACGAGCCCTCGAATTTACTCCATTTCCTTCAATATGTTTTACCCTGTAATTTTGTCTTACAATGATTGCACAAAAATTCAGTAGTTAAAGCAAAGATAATCTGAGAGCGTCAAAGAGTTTCTTACACAGTTTTTTTTTTCAGTTTCGTAAGCAAACCCCCCAAAAAACGTTCACACCATGCATCATTTCTACAATGTGGAGTCTTTTACAAATGTACAAATATTACTAAAGTAAAATACATTGGTACAGTTACTTGGACAAAAGAAGTTAGGGAGGACACGTGTCACGAAGTGGATGGTATGTGGGGTTTAACGTCCCAAAACCATCATATGATTATGAGAGACGTCGTAGTGGAGGGCTCCGGAAATTTCTACCACCTGGGATTCTTCAACGGACACTCAAATCTGAGCACACGGGCCTACAACATTTCCGCCTCCATCGGAAACGCAACCGCCACCGCCGGTATTCGATCCCGTTACCTGTGGGTCAGTAGCCGAATACCTTAGCCACTAAACCGCGGTGGGGCCGTCACGAAGTGGACCCGACTTGTGACACAACTTCATAAGGGTAGTGCTCCCTATCCACTCTTGTCCCAGAAAACTGTTGCGCAGTATTTTAATCATGCAAGATCAACTAATCCAATACCTCAATTTACCAATTGCCGCAAACAAAGATTTTAAAATCTAAATTTGAGTGTTGCCAGTTGAAATTGTTCAGTAGCTGTTTCAAGGCGAGTCGAGAGAGGCGTTTACACAACGTTGCAAAACACCAACAAAATGCATGTTTAGTGATCGTAATGTTCTGTTGTTTCTTCAGGGTGTTTTACGAACAGTTTTTTGGTGGTGTCAGTGCGGTGAACAAAGAGCAGATGCTTCGGGTAAATGGCTACTCAAATAAGTACTGGGGATGGGGAGCTGAAGACGACGATATGTCGCACAGGTGAGTGCTACCTGTCATTACAGCTGTCATGGCATCATTCATTACAGCTGGCCTTACGTACAAACGCATGTGGCCCGTGAAAGACTTTACATTTAACACCGATAATCCCCGCTGTAACATTCCCGTGAAACAGAATATTTAATTGGGTCAGTACCTGAAATGAATAGGCTCTGGGTAATGTGTTGACAAAATGGTGTAATAAAATTTTGATACTTGATAAAATTAGCACTAGAGGTGTTAAATTCCTGTAGTACCTGAAGAAGAGATCAAGTAGTATCATGCTAAACTACCTATGCTTTCAGCAATTTTATAAGACTGTAATCAATAGACCCACTTGGCACATTGGTGCACGTAATCGATAAAAGGTATCTTATTTTTAATAAAAAAAAGTGTCTTGTTTGCTTTGGTGATGAGAGCCCATGTAAATTAATGAATTTGTCATCGAACACAAGGCAATAAATTGGAAAAGTGGGCTTAGTAATAGAACGTTTACATCTAATTAAAAGCTTTTATGTTTCGCCACTAATTGGATCGCACACTCCTGAATTTTCACAAATATTCAACTGAGTAAATCTAATACAATTACAGTTTTAGCAGTTCTCGAACATGATAAGGCGAATACTTCTGACAAATACACGCGGAAGCGCATACGGGACAGGCACTTGCGTAAACATCGCATGAAGGGAGACAAAAATGCGAAAACATCGCACTTCACTCGTTACAAATTATAATTAGAAGAGGCCTCGCCATGATGGTGTTATGGCGCTCAAATCCTAACCCGAAGGTCTAGGGTTGAATCCTGGCTGCGCGGCTGCATTTGCGGTGGAGGCGAAAAGGCTGTAGGCCCATGTGCTCAGATTTAGGTACACGTTAAAAAGGCCAGGTGGTCGAAATCGCATGAGCCCTCCCCAACGGCGTCTTTCATAATAATATGGTGGCTGTGGCCCGTTATACCCCACATATCACGATTATATATCAAATAGAGTACGCGGTTTGATTTTTGTGCTTATTTCCAGTCCAAATGGAGGCTAAAGACCTCTCTCTGTTTGCAAACAGTGCAACGTCACTGCGACACCTCGTCCACGATCCTTTTACTCGGAGCATGTACTGGTTGGCAAGAAGGATCTCTCTGCATATCAGCGCTGCGTTTGTTGACTTTTATTCGACAGAAATTTCTGACGATCGCTATTTTCTAAAGACGCAGCTCCTAAATGGAAGGGCCAATGCCTATAATGCACGATTCTGTTCGGTTAACATCTCGCGATTTGCTAGTCGTAGATGGCAGCCACACAAATACACACAAAAAATTGTATCCTCTTCGAAAGTGTACTTTTTGCATGTTTACGGGAATTGTTGCTTTGGGAAAGATTTGCATGGTATGGATGTGAACATACTCAATTTCCGTCGTGACACGTGCACTGCAGCTTAAATCGAGGTAGAATATTGGCGGCAGTATGGTTTTAAGCTGCTGTGAGCGAGGTCCCTGGTAAGATTCTCGGTGACTACAAAAAAGTTCTGATCTAGCTGAGATGAATGGCAAAAAGAAGAAACAAACAAACAAAAAACTCTTTTGTGCGTAAGGTGGAGGTAAAAAAATCCCATGAAATATAAAGCAAAGTTCTCCCTTATGGCGTTCCTCATAACCTATATATTGAAGATTTACGTGATAATAAACGCGATAAATTAATAATACAGATGATCTCTTGCCCAGTTACCTCGCTGTATTTTATGCCGCCAACGCATTCGCCGTAGCACTGCATATATGCCACTACGGCAAAGCGAAAACATGCTAATAGCTCATGGGAAGTCGTTTCTTTCAGCCTGGAGATCATGTACTTTTTTATTCGTTCTTGACGCAGCGCAAACAGTGGCATGTACCCACACGTACATTATCGGGTCAATGGCATTTTTATTTTTAACTAAAATGCTGAATCTTGAAGTTCCTTTAACATTCGGCTACTACCACTGGCCCGCAGCGTGTGCCAATGTTTTCGCAAACAAGACGCATCGTTATTAGCACACGCCCCATAAAATATTCTCAGTTTCAGCGCCCTTAAAGGGTAACCAATATTGTCGATGCATTTCAACGCGCACTACACGCCACAACAAACACTGCACACTTCGAAGACGATGTCGCTGTTTCCCGCACAGGCCGCCACGTGTGTTTGGTTTTTCAAGATAGACGGCCAGCCAGCATGCAAAAATATTTTGTCTCTCTCGCAGCTTATAAGAACAACTAGATGATGTTCCCTATATATATATATATATATATATATATATATATATATATATATATATATATATATATATATATATATATATATATATATATATATATATAAACTTTCTCCGAGCACCACGCGACTGTATACCACGCTGAAGCACCAGCAGAAATGTTTTGCCAACCAAAGCTTTGCACGTACGCCGTTGACGTCCCGCTGTGACGTATCCTGGTAGAGACCTATCGTGGGAGGTCAACCAAAGAAGATGAAAAAATACACTCACGAAAAATTTTTTTGATGACATTTGATGAATGGCGTTTCGATACAAAAGAGAGAGAGATGATAAAGAGAAGATGATGGCAGGGTGCTTAACCAGATGGCATACGAGCCCGCACGGGAGTTGGGGAATGGAGTGTCGAAAGAGAGATGGAGAAAAAAGAATAACATGAAGAAAAAGAAAACTCACAACCGTGCACATACATGTGCATGAGAATGTTCCTTCCAAAGACAGCCATTAGGTCGCAAGAAGCCTATGAGTTATAGTAAGCCCTTCTTCTGCGATGTTAGGTCTGGGCGATGGCATGAATATCTTTCTTTCGATAGAGGCTGGTCGCATAACTTGTTAAAAGCTTGGCAAAGAGATTGACAGAGTGGCGTATTCCGGAAAGTCACGCAGAAGATCCTGAATTGTTTCTTCGTCGCCTCACTGTTCACAGGAGCACAGAAGCATCATTAATAAAGTAGCGATCATTTAGAAGCAATAAATAGTACGTGATGAATATACGCAGTAATAGAATTCAGAAGTGGCGGACAGAGCAGCAAATACAAGAGTGTGACAGGAGGGGCGTTAATGAACAAGAATGTATCTGCGTGAATTATTGAGCATCGCTGAAACTGGATTAATCAAGGTTCCAGTCACTTAACCAGAAAAAAAAACATAGCTGGTAGTTCTTGTAAAAAATTGGGGGACCCTCAGGCTGCGCTTTTAGGATTTGAACATGATGGCGATATTCTGCTCCTAGTGCGTACGTCAAAGACTTAGGGTTTGACTTTTTTTTTTGAACTTGCTATGACACCACTACGCGGCCTTAAGGGTGCAGTATCGTGTATGTCCTGTGTAGTGGGTGTCTCTTCATTGTGATAATCCCAAGTTCGCACGCCCGATGACAATGTACAGTACGCTTGTACCACGCGTTGTTACGGCAACATTTCAAGTTAAAATGTGAAGCATCTGTAAAAGACACGTGTGTTTTAAAGCGTGAAAGTTAATTTCCCCACATTTCGAAGCAGTTTAAGGTATTTTCGCCGTAGTCAGAAGCAGAGGCGTGGCTGTGTGGTATAACATCCTCTTGCCACGGAAACGACCTTGATTCGATTCCCACTGATAGCCAAAATCCTTTAAATATTTTTATTTCCATCTTTCTGAACTTTTGGGTCACGCAAGGATGCTCTATTTTTGGTCACGCAAAGATGGCGATTTTTTTTTCTTCGCTTACAACCAATGACGGCGACGCCGGAATCACTGCGAGGCGAGATCGCGTTGATACATAGGCCAGATAATCACTGGCCTGCTACAAGGGTCCCAAGCAATGTCAAGCACACTCGAAGATTAAGTTGATGTAATGCAAATGAGAAGCTTACAAGGATATATGGCGGAATCAGCTAGTGTCATTTGACTTTTACCACGGCCTGTAAGTCACTTTGTTTTGCTGTAGCACAGCTTTGCACTTTTCCCTGCCTGTGGGACGGCTTTCTGTCTCTCTGCAATCGTAGGCTGGAAATATATGGCTACAGGATTCAAAGGCGTTCCGGAAAAATAGGGAGATACGCCACACTCCCCCACGTGAAGAGCAAGCCGAGCGAGGAAAGGTAAGCATCTCTATCATGATCAAAATGAGTGTTCATCAAACATATTAGTGGCGCAATAGAAGTAGAAGCAAACCAAACGAGCAAAATACCACGCATGCATGACTTTCACGATTCCCGTTTGCGGAGGCGTCCTTTAATCATAACTATTAGTATTATTCTATTGTTATGATAGTAATAATATAGGTTCTCCAGCCGAACATTTTGGGCAGGTGAGTGGCACTTTAGGGGCCCGTGTGGTGGCTAATGACATCACACGTCATCATCATCGTCATCATCATCACCATTATCCTCAATACGCGTTCTTCAGGGCAAAGGCCTCTACCATGTTCCGCCAATCAACCCGGTCCTGTGCTTTCTGCCACCACGTCATACCTTAACACTTCTTAAACTCATCTGCCCACCTAATTCTCGGTCTCATTCGCGGTCTCCCGCTCACGTATTTGCCTTCCCTAGGTATCCTGTCTGTTAGCCTTAAAGAGGCCCTAAAGCACTTTTAGATGCGGAAGCATCTTATACTCGCGCCTTGTAGTGCGCCGTCCGCGCCGTCCGCACCACTTCTCGAACATTCGACAGCTGACGCGCGCGCATGCGCCGTCGCGCCGTCGCCCACCATCTGTGCCGCGCGCGCTTCTCCTTCGAGAACATTCGACAGCTGACAGCGCATGCGCCGTCGCGCCGTCGCCATCTGTGCCGCGCGCGCGCTTCTCCTTCGAGAACATTCGACAGCTGACAGTGCATGCGCGGTCGCGCTGTATATATACTCAAGGTCGGCGCTCGCTCGCTCAGTTGCCGCTCGTCCGTTGGTTTGTACGGCGCGTCGACGTCCGAAGTCGCCGTGAAATGAATGCCAACGAATCCACAAACACAATGATCGACGTCCCTTCGACCAGCGCCGTCCTTTCGCATACGTGTGTACGTGTTCACTCATTTAACACCCCCTCCTACAACCACGTTAACCAATTTAGCCATTGACCCAAGTAAGTCGCAATTTAACACCCCATTTCACAACCACGTTAACCAATGTAGCCATCGACCTAAGTAAGTCGCACTTTAACACCCCGTTAACCAATTATACGCTCCGCATCCTCCTCAGTGTTCCCCCGAGGGAAGCTGCGGGCAATTTTTTTCAAGTAACCATTAAATGAATTCACTGGTAGAGCTTATTGTCTCACGAATTCAACGCCACAAAAATGTAAAGAATCTGTCCAGTACGAGTGGAGTTACGAAGATGAGTCACATGCTGCAATTGTAATCTCTCTTCGCTCATCCCAACGAGAGCGCTGGAAGCTAAGCAGGGAGGAATAGCAAGAGGAAAAGAAAAATTGACGCACGAATTGTGACATTGAGCACTTTTTATCTTTTTTTCTTCAAATGCACGGCTTTTTGAGTGCGATCGCGTGCGCACGTGGGGACAAGTCGCGGCCACCCGCGGAAATCTCTGTAACGACTGAGCGTGTCGTGTTCAAATCAGCCAATTGCTGATAGATGGGCTTTTTACGAGCGAATTTTAAACGCCTTCTGTGATTTCTCGAAAGAAAGGAATGCAATTTTCAGCGGACTTTGATAGATTAGTGTGAATTCCAGGCACCGTGCTGCACTATAATACTTGGCTCGCGTGTTGTCGAGAGCCTCTACTTCCAATCGGCAGCGTTTTCTGATCATGGTAAAAAAGTGTTGCTGGGCCCTTTTAATAACCACCGCTCACCATGCTGTCATCTCCTGACATCTGATGTCATTGCTTCCAGTCACGCAGGCAAAACTATGTATAACATATAGCATTGGCATGTATAGTGTGGCATAGTAAAAGGCAGGGAAGGGTAGTGAGGAGGAAAGAAAGGAGGAGATTCTTGGTTCTCAATTCCTCATCATGCGAGTGCCAGGACGAACAATTGCACCAACTTGCGGGTCAAGCAGTGTGGGAAACTTTGGATTCTAATGTAGTGGGGGAAGGTAGCATTCGTCGTGGTCAGGTGCCTCCAGCTTACATGAAGTAACCACACTTCCACAAAACACAGGAACGTAATGAAAAGGTGTTCCTTATCAAATTGTTTTGTCCTGCTCGTGATTCGTGCAACCTTAAACAATGTAGACTAGCAATAGCTACACTCTTGGTTTCGGCTCTTGATTAAGCTTCGCTCAACTGTAAACTTCACAGCCTCGCAATTGATTAGGCTTCGCATGCATATAATGCTCACGCATGCACGGAAAATGCATTTATCTCAGCAGAACGTTTCTTTTTTAATTTTTTTTCAGGATGGCCCTTCTCGGAAAATGGCGGAGCCGTGTATCGAAGGATGGCTTGAATAGCCTGAAATACAAACGCCTCGATATGGCGTTCAAGAAGTTCTACACTTGGATACTAGTAGACCTACGAGAGTCCACGTGACATTTAACAATGCGTTCACTACGATACTCTACCGAGCTAACGGACCTCGTGGTAGTTTAAGAAAAAAAAAAGATGGTGAACTGATGTGTGTGATGGTATTTCTTGTGCCCAAGTCGCACGCTTATTGTCTTACAGTCGTTCAACACGCCGCCAGCTCTACTTGATATCTGATACAACAACAAATATTGATCGCTCAGAAGAAATTGTTCTGCTCAGTGTTGAGGGTGTGGTGAACACCTGTGTAGTGCTGGAACGTTAACATTTTACCAATAAATATTCTTCAGGCTGCGATGCTCGGTGGCTAGTGTGAAGATGTGTCATGAAAATTATTGAAACACAAAAACAAAAACAACAAAACAACGGATTCTCTTTTTTTGCGATTTGCGGATGTTCATACAGTTATTCTTGATCAAATGCTGATGCGATTGTAAGTTTTTTTTCATAAGTGCTGTGTAATGTGGGTTTACCACGTCGACAGAATGAAAGCGCCATGCAGACCTACGAGGCTGGATGCGGCGGTGTCAAATCTCGCTGAAAATACCTCTCGTCTAGTCATGATGACTCAGATAAGTCTAGGAAGAGTTTAAAGATAATCTAACAAATTCTGGGACCTCAAGGCCAAGTGTTCGTTGCGGACTATTATATCGAGTGAGTCACAGCATTATTTCTGCTCTGCTTGACTGCTCAACTAGGAAAGATCAATGAGCAAAGATGTGAAACTATAAAGCTAGGGGAAAATATGTTATGAAGTCGTAGATTAGTTTAGAAACGCCCAATCACACAGTTTCCAACTTCTCATCGAACAAATATGAGTGCTCTTTCGCTGACCACTGATCACTGAAAAACACACAAAAGTCGCGAAACTTGTACAAAGCCACGCAAGGCTTCAAACAGCGAAACGGGATGATTCCAAACGCTAATCTGGTTGCTCGTATGCATTTTCTAGGCCTTCAACTTCTGTTTATTTGTTTGTTTATTTATTTATTTGCCTATTTATTTATCTATTTATCGAATATACATTTCAGCCTTGAAGACTATAAGTAAAAGGGTTACGTCGAAATCAAAGAAGGAAACTCCCAATGAAAAAAGTTACACAGCTGGTTAGTAATAACAATTACAAGGCACATCGTGACAAAATTAAGAATGAAGTCAGTCATCGTCGCTTTTAGCTTGTTGCTAGGTTGATGCCACGTGATGCTAGTTTGGTTTTACATTCATTCTCAGCGCATAGACGTCCGAGTTAAACCACGGACAGTCGCAGACGAAACAGGGGTGTCTAAACTTCTTAAACTGAACTTCGAGCTGAAACCGTGCGTTCGAACCTGTCATGGATCTACAAATACGTCATCGATGACGCAAGCTGACCATCGCTCAGGGATCTTCTCGCAGGCGCTGTTGCTTTTCCTGTTTCTTATTTTTATTTTATTTATTTATAAAATACTGCAGGGCCAAACAGGGGCCCAAGCAGGAAGAGGAAAAGGAAACAAACAAAGCAAATAAAGGCGGAGAAATCGCATACTCAGCAAAAAAATAACACTGGCACGTGTACAAAAGAAACTACAGCAAAAAATAAGGCAAGGACTACATAATTTTTTTAAAAGTAGCACGTCAAGGTGAAGCAGCAAAAGTAGAAACATCAAACAAAAAGTTTTCACACACTGAAATAAGACATGTGGTAAAAGCACGCCAGACATATATACACAAAGAGGCATGAGATAAGGCAAGTGACATTGCTTTTTAAACTAAGGATCAAGGAACAGAAGGATAACATAAAATGAAGCTATAAAAATTGGTGCATCATGGTCAGAAGAGCAAGTAGTAACATGTTCTAAGAAATCGTCGTTATGTAAGGGGGGGGGGGGAATGGTAGGTTGTTCCAGTCGGGGATAGTTCTTGGGAAGAAGGAATATTTGAAAAGATTAGTGCGTGTCCGATAGGGTGTTAGAGAATCAGCATGACGATGCCGTGTTGTTCGAGCAGTAAGCGACAATAAATAACGACTTCGGTTTATGGCAAAGAGTTTATTTTTCAGTGCAAACAGGAATTTCAGTCTCTGTATTTTTCTGTGAAGGAGTAGTGTTTGGATACTGTTCCGCATCATTAAACTAGAGGGAGAGTCACTATTACGATATTTAGAATAAATGAACATGACAGCTTTACGCTGAATCATTTCCAGTGTATCGATATTATTTATTGTATACGGGTCCCAGACAATGCTGGCGTATACGAGTTTAGGCCGAATTAGTGATGTGAAAGCCGTTAACCTTGTACTAGAGGGTGCATCCTTTAGTTTATGGCTGAGAAAACGAAGTTTTCTGAACAAAGAGTTGCATGTGTTGGTAATGTGCATATTCCAATTAAGGTTATTAGTTATTGTGATTCCCAGGTACTTGTACTCGTTCACTTCTGCAAGCATTTCGGAACCCAGCTTGTACCCAAAAGAAAGTTTTTTTAGATTTCTTTCTAGTTATTTACATATACACTGTTTTACTGAAATATAACTGCATGCTCAACCAATCACACCAAGAAAGAATACTTTGGAGATTATTGTTGAGCCACACTTGACAGCTTTACGCTGAATTTCTGCCTTTATTTAGCACACGAGGAAACCACGTATATAACTATAAAAGCTTCGGCCTAATTGCCGCATGGGCGACGCTGTGAAAATTGTGGTGGTTGGGGCTAGCTGGTATGACATGAACGGCGACAAAGGGACAAGAAGAAGACGAGCGCTCGTCTGCTTCTTGTCCCCTTGTCGCCGTTCTGATCTCGCGCTATAACAAGCTGTCAAAAGCTTCTGGGCAGTCCGGCAAGCCGAAGATGCCAGCCGGGTTCAGGGACTTCTAATGGTCACCTGAGGCGCCGTGATCATCATCGATGAAGGGTGATAAGGGACAGATGTTATTCCCTCTCCCCAGCTTCGCCCGAAGGAAACTCCCGGACTTCAAAAAAGTTCATTCATTCCCTGTACGTATCGTGTCTTCGGCTAACCAACGTCACTTCGCAGGCGGTTGTTCGGCTAACTGCAGCTTTTTTTCATTTTTAGAGGGCCAGGGTTTAGTACTGAAGTCCAGCCAATTTCGGCAGCAAATAGCTGTTTATGATTTATGACCTGGTAGGCCGCATAGTGGTAGATACCCGTTAAGATGAGCATAGTTTCTGCGATCAGTTTTCTAAGAATAAGTTTTCTAAGTTTTCTCTTTGCCTTCCGTGCCTCGACTTTGTCTGTTTCTTCTAGCACATTCGTGCTCACGCTGCAGCCCTTATTACTATGATTTCTAAGAATAATTTGCCAACCAGCTTTCCTGTTAGAAAATCAAGTCACAGCTTTGCCGCAAAGGTGAAGCAATGAACGCAATAGCAACAAATTGAAAGGTCATGCGAAGATTGGCAAGCAGATCGAAACGTGCCCCGCGATACTCACACACAAATGACGCACGAAACATGCCCACAGGTACAGATGAACGTGAATAAGCGCCTCAATTGTTACTTCACTGTGTCTGAGTAGCACGCCCTTCTCGCAAACAGAGGCTGTGAAACGATTGTGGTGACCTTTGTGCGCCCCGTAACTACAACAGAATTGTTTCAGTGCAAGCCGAACGCTAGCCAAGACGTATGATCCTCCCCACCGGGAGATAAGGGCGCGCAAGAGATTAGGGAGTTTTAGTTTGTACGTATACTTCTTTACGTTACCGTGTTACCGGATACCGGATAGAATCTGCGCATGCGCGAGTCTTTACGGAACGTGAACCTTTACACAACGTAAACTATTCGCCGGATAGGCTTTACGTTCACGGCCCGGAGCAAGCCACCGAGTCAAGACAAGCCAAAGCAGAAGTGCCAACGGCGAACACGTTGTTTACATTCGCTCTGTCATCAGCGGAATCGATGTCCGGGCGCAAGCGATTTACTCTCAGCGATGACATCGCTCTAGTAAAGGAGGTATTATATGTAAACCCTTCCTTGACCCTGCGAGGTGGCTGCAGATAGCCGATCGGCTCTCCGAGGTGCTCGGCAGATGCTTCAGCATTCGCAGTGTCAGGGAAAGGCTTAACTTAATCCTCCTGCGTTTTCTGCGAGATCCGAAGAAGAAAATTAAGAGGTAAGTGCGTCTCGTATTGAACTTTGTTATGTACTGTTCTTTCCCATTGACAAAAATTGTGATTACTGGCTCCGCAATAGCTCCGGTACAGAAGAGGAGCAGTCCGAACTGGAGGACCTCCTGCAGCAAGCGGCTGACAGCGCGCGAGTGCGGCTACACGCCACCGCCGTCAACCGCACGACAGCTCGCTGAACGCGACGACATCAAAAAAAGAGCCACAAGAAACTCGGTCGCCCGACCGCCAGCGAAACGTCGCGTCGACAACAGGGAAGAAGATGCCCTGGCGGCCCTACGCGGAGTTAACAGCGGGGGACGGTGTTGAGCCTGGTAAGAAATGTGATTGCGCAATTCTTACTCGTACTTAACTGATAGTGAGCCGTACACTTGGCCTGCGTTGAATTTACAAGTGGTGTCATTTGATCAATTGCATGATACTACAGTGCTTCACCGGTTGAGTAAGTTAAGAAGAGAGTAACAAACTGGACAATATTTGTAAACGTTTGCTTTCTGCACGATCATAGCAGGCACAACCTCTGGAAGTTTTCTGTGTGAAATCTGAAGGCAGCTGCTGCTGAAAAACATTTATTTACAGATGTTATTTACAGGGAGTGTGGGAACGGTCCTTAAGGGGCCGCCCCGTACAAACACTAGGTGGGCTCCCTCTTACGGGAGCCCATTGGCGTTGGCCGCGGCCCGGGCACGCTCGACCAGGGCCCGTTGGGCCGTCAGGTCAGAGGAGCCGAGCAGGGCTGCCTCCCAGTCCTCCCGCGAAGGGTTGGGTAGTGGGGTAAGATTTGGGGTTTTTTGGCATGCCCACACCATGTGGAAAATGTCAGAGGAACTTTCCTCACAATGTGGGCACTTCCCCGTGCAAGCGGGGTCAAAGTGTTTTATGATTGCGGGGCACAATAGAGTTTTAGTATAAAGGCGAAGGAGGATTCGCTCCTCCGCCTTCGTGAGGCCCTTACAGGGTTTAGGATAGACGTTATGGCCGGATTGATAAAATTGTGTGATCTCCTTAAAGGTGTAGGCAGGATTGGGTTCGAGTTCCGGATCGGTAGGGGACGAGGATGGTGCCCGGAGAGTGAGCGCGCGGGCAGCGGCATCGGCCGTCTCATTACCATCGAGGCCCGTGTGAGCCGGAGCCCATATGATCGTTCGGTGTGCGGGGGGCACCTAGGTAGCTGCTGTTCTGCAGTATTTTATAAGCACGGTACGGAATGTATCCCTGTTCAATATTGCGACAGGCACCCCTTGAGTCGGTGATTATGACCCTCGAGTCCTGATCTGCGGCGGCTAGTGCGATGGCGATCTCCTCCGCGTGCGTAATGTTATGTGCACGGAATGTGAGTCCGTTTACAACGGTGTTTTCGTGGACGACCGCAGCCGTATACCAACCACCGTGGTGCGGGCCGGAGGCGTCCACGTAGAATACCCCGAATTTGTGGCCGTAGTGTCGAGCCAAGGCTTCCGCCCGCGCGAGGCGTCGGCCAGTGTAGTCGTCTCGGGTCATGTTAGCCGGAAGAGGGCGCACGTGCAAGGAGTATCGCCAAACTTCTGGAATCCGTACGCGCTCTTCCGTGTGTATTGAGTGATTGATGTGTAGCCGGGCAAGGAGGCGGCGACCCGACGGTGTTTTAGAGAGTCTAGTATATTGGTTTGTCAAGTGCGCCTCTCTCAGCTCCTTGAAGGTGTTCACCATTCCCAAGCCCAAAAGGCGCTGGTTAGAGGTGCTGACAGGAAGGTCGAGGGCGCGCTTGTAGATTTTGCGGAGAATGACTTCGAGTGCATTCTCGTCGGATTTTGCGTAGGTGGAGGTATTGAAGGCAGCAGCCATGCTTGCAGCACACTTTGCGGCCTGTTGTATGACTTAGGTGCTACTTGTGTGGCACTGTGGTATATTTACCAGATAGGTGGAGACAGAGATATAGCAATGTTTAATAAGATTCCCGGAAATGTTTGCTTGGTTGCCTTGCTTGCTACTTCTGGTGTCAGGTGATTACCGCGATGTAAAAAAGGATCACATGTGCAAAAAGATATGTCTTCTCACAAACACACACATGTTCAGAAAAGAGTCACGCAGAGAACCTTGAACATGAGTTATATCAAGTGGCAACATTGACAATGCTATAGACATGGCATGCAGTCTGCTTGCACAACATGGGCGAATTGGAATATCTTCATGCAAGCCTTCATCCTGCAGTAGACATGAAATTCTTATGAATATGCAATTGTTTTCTATGTTACATAATCATTTCACCAGTTACATAACATTTTACTAGGTCAGAGCTTGAACTATTCTGCGAAAGATTGAGGAATAGCTGTCTCACCAAAGAAGGCTGTGATACGCCATTTAGTGTCTAGCAAAGATTAGAACAACTTC